>NW_020769394.1:3654226-3679382 GCF_900518735.1 Pseudonaja textilis
TAGAATAGAATAGAATAGAATAGAATAGAATAGAATAGAATAGAATAGAGTATTGGCCAAGTGTGATTGGACACACAAGGAATTTGTCTTGGTGTAAACACTCTCAGTATACATAAAAGAAAAGATACATTCATTAAAAATCAAGAATCACAACGTACAACACTTAATAAAAGTCATAGGGTACAATCAGCCATCAAATCATACTAGGAAACAGTCAATATAAATCGTAAGGATACAAGCGCAAAGTTACAGTCCTACAATCACAAGTGGGAGGGGATGGATGATAAGGAGTGATAAGAAGATTAACACTAATAATAGTGCAGACTTTGTAATATAAACTTGAGAGCAAAAACCCACCCCTTACCAGCGCTGATTGTGTTACTTAGTTGGGTCACGAAACGCCTGCAAGAAAACAAACCAAGCTCAGAGAGCACCAAGGACCCTTCCCCCAAAGAGGGGGAAGAGGCAGGACTTCCCAGGTTGGACGGGCGAGTGACTTTGCCAACCGCTTCCTCCCTGCAGGGTGGTTCGGAATTCGCAAAGACTTCTGCCAGTTCCTGCTCGAGATCTTCCCATTCCTGAGGGAGTATGGCAACATTTCTTATGACCTGCATCACGAAGATAACGAGGAAACGGAAGAAACGCCGGTTCCGGAAGCTCCCAAAATCGCTCCGATGTTTCGGAAGAAAGCCGGGGTGGTGATTACGCAGAGCCCCGGGAAGTACGTCATCCCGCCGCCCAAACTGAACATCGACATGCCGGATTAAAAATGGAACTTTTTGCACAGGACGGAATGTCTCCCCGCGATTAATCGCCTCTGGGTATCCGCGGCCAACCCTTATTATTTTTTAATTCATGCCTTGGTTTTACTTGGTTGGATGGGTAGGGATTGGGGCCACTGTGGATGTGCACTCATGTCGTTCCCTTAACAAGTGTCCATCCTGGGGTGCAAAATATCACCTAGTAAAAGCAGGAAGTAAATCTGGCCGGGTTCAGCAGTGGGAACGGCTGAGTCCCTGTTCACAGAACGGCAGCCTTAGGTTTGAGTTCAGTTCTCGGCATCCAAGTCATAGATTGCCACTGCTAATACCGCTTCACAGTCCCACCTATCCCGAGTTTTTCCTGTCCACAGTTCCCCCTGGACAAAGGCCCACGTAGGGCTTTGCGCTCACACACTCCTGCAGAGGATGGGTGTGTATTTTGGAGAAAGCAGAAAAGGTTTCTTCACGTACGAACCTTCCTCCTTGGTGGAAGTCATGTTTTCCTGTATATAGTATTTATATAAACTCTTGGCCATGTAATATATTGGGGCTGGGGGGGGGCGGAGATGAGTCTGTACATTATAAATATGTATGTAAAAAGTATTTTTTAAAAGGCTGTACGGAATGCGTAATCTCTGGTGCGTGGCCCCGTTGAGTGTTCCTCTCGGTTTCTATTTCGGGTTGAAGTACCTTAGGCAAAAGTCGTTCACACCTTTCGAATTTTCCCCCCTCGAGCCCATGAACTACTATTCAGACGTGAGTCTTCGCCTAGGATTGTTGGCACTTCTCATTCTGGATTAAATTGGGCTCAGAAGAGGTATGTAAATTTTTCTGTGAATAGCCTCAATCTTTGTACCATCTGCGGTGGGGTGGAGAGAGGCTTTCAGCTCTTTTTAAAAAATTTCCACACTACATTTGGGCAAAGGCTGATTTCTCACAGCCTCACCTTTTGACCTGTTCAATAAAGCATCCCCAAGGGTTTTTTTTCTTTTTTTTGAGTGGTGTGTTTTTGTGTCAAGCTTACCCACCTGCGGGATTTTTGCAAGCCTTTTTTCTTGCAAACAGTGAAAAATGTCAGCCTGCAGTGGCTTAACCAGCTCAAATATCTGGGGTAGAAGGGTCAGCAAGAGCTATTATAGGAGGAGGATTTTACTGGCGTGAGAGTTTGGTAGAACTTTTCCATCAGGATCAGAAAAATGAATGTGACGTGGGGAGAACGAGAAAGGACATTTAACAGATTTACAGAGTTGTAGGTCATCTAGTCCAATTCCCCACCCAAGTAGGAGATCCTACATCATTTCTGACCGAGGGCAGTCCAGTCTCTTCTTGAAAGCCTCCAGTGATGACGCTCTCACAACTTCCAAGGACAACTTCTGTTCCATGGGTTGAGGGTTCTTCTGTTCCATGGGTTGATGGTTCTCAACCTTATTTCTAGGTTGAATCTCCTCTTGATGAGTTTCCATCCTTTGTCTGGCTTTCAGGTGCTTTGGAAAAGCTGCTAGGAAAATGTGTCCCGTAGGAGAATACACAAGAGAGGACAGAAAGAGAAGTCGTAATGAGAATTGGGGATCACTACAATACCCTTAATGGAAAAAGACGCTTCGTTTGATGCAGCATCCGTCGGGCAACCTTTAGCTTCTAGATCTGGGGTGTCCAACCTTTAGCGGTTTAAGACTTGTGGACTTCAACACCCAGAGTTCCGGAGTCAGCTGTGCTTTAAAGTTGCATTCTGGGAGTTGAAGTCCACAAGTCTTAAAAGTTGCCACAGTTGGATACTCCTGGGAAAATGCCCTTTCGCCAAGGATGGGGTTATACTGGTTCAGGCGAACCGGTAGTTCCAGTGATCATTTGGTCTCTGCCCTTTTCCTGGGCTTTTATTTCCTTCCTTTTGCGCATAGCTGATTCGTGCGGCAGAATGGTTTTTCACACACATCAGCTGTTTTACTCACTGGGGCTGCAGCAGAAGGTAAGTATTATAGCTAAGAATTGCCTTTTCTAAATGTTGGGCATGCACACGAAACTGGTTGTTATAATCTCACCACTGCCTTTAGCACTGAAAAGTACATTTAGATGCCCAAATCTTATTTCTTTATCAACTTGCACCTTCTTAGCAAACGCTAAATGAGGTTGGCTTGGAGGCAAGATGCAGAATTCTTGTCTGGATTTCCTTTTCAGAGTCCACAGCGCATAGGAAAAATCCCTGGTGTGGGATCTTGCCATGTCTCCACTCTCGGCCTCAAACATCTTATATGGTGCTGGTGGTTGTTCTTTTAATGGCAATTTTAAGGTCCTTAGTCCACCTCCTCTCTCTTCCTCTCGCCCCCCCCCCAAAAAAATCCCCTCTTCTCCTTAAAGCGCAGCTGCAACATAAGCCTCCTGTCATTGTGATCTCGTTTGCTAGGAAACCAGCATACATTGTGTGATGTCACACCCCGTCCCCAGCTAAAAGCATTGTGATGTTCTAGAACTCTTTCCTGAAGCTCCTGCTGGATAGCCTCTATATTTTTTTTTAAATAGACCTGCCGGCACTTTACTCCGGCATGGTTCGACAACCAGCATAATAATGGCGACCGCTGAAAGTTACCTGGCTGATCACCGGGAATTGGACGCTCTTCCGGCTGTGCAGACTCATCCCGCTTCAGACGAAGATGAGGCGGCCGTTCCTCCCACGATTCCCCTCCCCGCCACCCCCCTGCACGACAAAACCGCCGCCGGTGACTTCGCCCTGCGGTCGATGCTTGAAGAGAACGCCTTCCAAGCGTTGAGCGACGGGCCCTGGGCGAAGCGGCCCCGCCTGTCGCTCTGCGAGGAAGTCGGTCTGGAAGACAACGATTTCCTCTCGCTCACGTTCCCCAAGAAGCTCTGGAAGATTGTGGAGAGCGACCAGTTCAAGTCTCTCTGGTGGGATGACGAGGGCAGCTGCGTGGTGATTGACGAAGAGCTGTTCAAGAAGGAGGTGCTGGAGCGCAAAGGGCCTATGCGCATCTTTGAGACGGACTGCATGAAGAGCTTCATCCGCCAGCTGAACCTCTATGGCTTCAGCAAGATGAGGCAGAACTTCCAACGGTCGGCCTCCCTGGTCGAGTTTTTAGCGGAAGAAAAGGCCGCGTACGCCTTCAGCAAGGTAAGGCCGTTCACCAAACCCGTTAACGGTGGTTCCACCCTCTTGTATCCGTCATGATGGGTTCACGTCCTCTCTTGCCATACCAGTATTGCTGGCTCCACTTCTTGTATCCACCACAATGGGTCCACGTCATCTTTTGCTAGATCAGTATTGGTGGTTTCACTTCTTGTATCCACGATGGATTCATGCCGTCTTTTGCCAAACCAGTAATGCTGGTTCCACCCTCTTGTGTCCACCACGTTGGGCTCACACCATCATTTGCCAAACCAGTAACAATGGCTCCCCCTTCTGTATCCACCACGATGGGTTCATGCCGTCTTTTGCCAAACCAGTAATGGTTTCACTTCTTGTGTCGACCATGTTGGGTTCACACTGTCTTTTGCCAGACCAGTAATGGTGGTTCCACCTCTTGTATCCATCACGCTGGGTTCACACCATCACTTTCCTTCTCCCACGGATACAGAATGCCAGCGGTTCCTGGCAAAAAGAATTGTCGACGTTGTGAATGAACACAATTCAAAAAAACATCCAGTACATGCATGAAATTAATGGACAAAGGAACAGGATCTTTCCTGGTCCTCTCCTAAGATCTATGCCCATAAATGGAAGATTTGTTTAATCAAACATAGGGAAGATGCTAACTGAATGCAGGATAGGTTTCTTACGACCTACTAGATATCTTGATTGTGGCTAAATTCACGCAAAGTGGCTCAATAGATTGTGTGAACCCAGACATTTACAGCTTTTTTTCTAAAGGTAAGTGTCCTCTGCCTTCGTGTGCAGGATTATTCCAACCTGTGAGTCATTACCATTAAACCACCATAAAGATGGTTTATTTTAGTAAAGCTGGAGCCCATTCTGCTAAGCCATTAAGACAACTCTTGGGTGCTAGTTTTGCTCAAGTTGGTTGGACTAGTGTACTTCAGGCACACTCGTGTTGCAATTATAACTTGTAGAGCGAACATTTAAAAAAAATGTCCCGTTTTATATTGCATTGCACTAATAGCGGTATAATCCATCTTCAGGATTCAATATCCTGGTGAATAATTATTTTGATACAGGACACTGGATAAGGGCAATATCAGGGCATGTGCCTCTTTGTCTTGTTTTGGATATATCATTTTTGAAGTGGCTCATGTCGGCTAAATTAATAATTTTCCATCGAGCAGACAATTCGGTGGCTTTTAGCTGTTCTCCCAAATCCTCCTCCATTCTGTAGAGAGCACTTGCCTTATCTTTTAATATTACAAACTGCTCTAACATTTGGGCAACACCACTAACTTTAGACTCCTGTTATTCTGTAGGCTACAATACCCCTCTCTCTTCAAGAAAAGGGTTGCACACAACTGTAACTAAAAATCCAAACAAACCAAGCTGAAGTAATTAGCTTGACAGGGCAGGAGAAGGAATTTCAGACTTGAAAGCACGGCAAAACTCACACAGTTGGGAAGATGCCAGGAACACAGATAAGCCACGACAGTACAAAATAGATTCACATTTTTTCCCAACAGTTTGCTGTGCGCAGCTTCCTCTTTTATACAGTTCCCAGCTGCAGCTAATGAAGGGAATCAGGGCCCTTTCCTCCCCCGTAAGCCACGCAACTCATGTTGTTCCCTTCTTCATTCCTCCCTGTGTGCCCTAGGATGAAGAGGGGGTGGGCCTGATTCTTCCTCTGAACTCCCTCTCCCTTGCTCCACCTCTCCCCTGCTCTGCCCAGCCGGACTTTGCCCTTCCCCAGTTTCTTCCACAGCCAATGGAGCCACACTCCCACTCCCTGTCAGCTGCTCAGCTTCCCCCTCCAAGTCAGATTCCGACAGGGTCATCACAGTCCTCCTAAGAGAGATTTACATCTTCTAAAAACACGTCCATCTGAGCTGATGTTTACCATAGGTTTTTCACAAAACTTTAGAAACCTCAGTCCTTAGCTTCACTGGACAGTGTCCAAGAATTCTGAATTTACATGCTGCTCTGAGTGTAGGACCCAAAGCGATTTACGTTGGGAGATTGGGAAAAATGTCCTCTACTCAGGGTCAGAAGTTAAAAAAATCAAGACACGATGAACTCAAAGGAAACTTTTAATTGGCTTTTCGTTACTTCCTTTCCTTACACCAGAGATTACGCATTTTCCTTTTGCCTTAGAAGATTAACCACCTCCCATTTTCCCCCCCACCATCTCTAGCTCCAGTTCTACCATAACCCCAATTTTAAGAGAGGATGTCCTCACCTCCTCGCGAGGTGCAAGCGAAGAGTTGGAATCAAAAACATGCCGCCCGTTGCTTTCTCGCTAGAGGAAGATTTTGGCGAAATCTGTCTGAAGAGCAGATCTGGAAGCCCAGAAGATCCACCTTCCCTGGGATCTCCTTCCCGGGAAAATAGTTTCCTGAGCACTTCTCCCAAAGATAAGATGCACAAACTGGGTCTCCGGAAGCCACCCGTGACCAAAAGCCTTGGTGGGACACTAGGCCGTCTCAGAAGTGGGTTCGCTCCTTCTCCAGCTCCGTTGAGGTCTTCAGACCAGGGGCCACCTGAGGACACGGAGAACAAGATCAACCAGCTGGCACCTTTCCACTTGCCCCAACACCCCAACCACGCTCGAGTCAACACCCACGAGATTGATTCCACCACGACTACTTCGGCTACCTCTTTGTATCACGTCATACCTCCCGTCCCCAACAGCCCCTTCGCGCCAATGATGGGGCTGCCCACCTTCCCGACCATGTATCCGGACTTATCCGCCATGCAAGCTCATTGGGCCAGCATCCTTCCCTTTTGCAACCCGTGGTTCTCCATGCCGATGATAGCGGCCGCTTCGGCGATTTCTATGTCCAGGTCTTCCCATCACCACCGAACTCCTTCGTACCACCATTGTCCTAACTGCAACTGTACGTCCAACCCTCCATCCGCTTCCAAAGGACCCGGACCCAAAACAGCAGACTATGCCGGGTACCATCGATAAAAAATAATAATAATAATAAGGGAGAGGAGAATTTCTGCAGGCGTTTTTGCATCTACTTAAAAAAAAATAAAAAATCAGGGAATCCAACCGTGGCCTGGGCTGAAGAATAAACTTTGTTCTTCCTGTCTGGTTTACCTAGGTGGACTTTCTTTGTATTTCTTTCACCATGGATAACACAGGAGGGAAACTTCAAAAGTTTCCTTCTTTAAATGCATAGATTGAGGAGAAATAATCTAGGGAAGGAATTGCATTGATATGGATTGATAGCTTTCCACTTCTGTTGCCATGGGTTTAAGTCTAAACAAACATCATTTTGGGGGGTAGAAACTAATCAAGGAGAGAAGCAACTTAGAACTAAGGAGAAATTTCCTGATAGTGAGAACAATCAATCAGTGGAACTCCTTGCCTCCAGAAGTTGTAAATCCCCCAACACTGGAAGTTTTTAAGAAGAGATTGGATAACCCTTTGTCTGAAGTGGTGTAGGGTTTCCTGCCTAAGATGGGGGTTGGACTAGAGGACCTCTGAGGTCTCTTCCAACTCTGTTATTCTGTTCTATTCTTCATTTCAACATTTATTCTGTTCTATCCTATCCATTCCAATATCTATTCTATTCTATTGTACTCTACTCCTACTCCTACTCTACTCTACTCATTTCAGAGTTCTTGGCCTGTGCAGGCAGCATTTTGAAGTTGGCCGATTGTGGTTAGGAATATTTGATGTAAAATAGCTGCCGGCCACCTAAAGGGTTTTTAAAAATCTGCAGATGAGATCATTGAGAATTTGACCGGTTATAAACTCTAGAGAATTGGCAGTGGTGCCAGAACTTGGAAAGGAAAGAAGTGTGAAGGATGCTTGCAAAGATCGATTCTGGGAACAATATGTGACATGGTATTGCAGTGGGTGAATCACAATTACCTGTGGGTTGGCATTGCCATTCGTTGGGGAACCTTGCCCTTCCAATTCTCAAGGTAAGTATCCTGGAGAATGAAACTGTGTTTTTCAATTTTGGCCACTTGGAAGATATGTGGACTTCAATGCCCAGAATTCCCCATGGCTGGGGAATTCTGGGTGATGGCTAGGGAATTCTGGGTGATGGTTGGGGAATTCTGGGCATTGAAGTCCACATATCTTCAAGTCAAGGTTGAGAATCCCTAAAAGTTAACCACTTCCTAAGTTCTTATTACGAATCTTTTCAGTCTACTGGGATCTGACGGGTTTACATAACAAGAAAACAATCACCAGAACAGATTTCGATCTTAAGGTTGTTATTATACACCTATTATTAAAATGGTGTAATTCGTTGCTTAAGGGACAGAGATTCGTTTAATGAAAATTGGCTGAACGATAAGATTTTTATTGTGTGTCTAGATCTTGCTCACGTGTTCTAAAAGATGGGGGGGAAAGTTTATTGAACCTGGTGAAGTCCAAGACAGTGGGAAGTCAAAGGACCAACAGTGAATTCCTCAATATATTTTAACTTCTTGCTATTGTGACCTTCCTGTTCAGAATTTGTAAATTCTCAGCTTGGATCTGGGCTTAATCAAGTTTGAAGATCTGGTGAAGTCCAACAGGACAAGTTCGTCTTGGATGAAGTAGTGACTGGTTTTAATAATGCTCATCTTTTTCTTCTGTTCAGTTTATTAGGGTTTTTTTTCTTTCTTCCTTTCTTTTTTAATACAGCAAGTTAAAGTTTGAGCAGCCTGAAGCACAATTTACTCTAAATGTATTTAAATTGGCTAAAGGATTCGGAGTTTAGTTAGCTTTCCCTGAAATGCATTTCTTTCGAGATTCATGGCTGTTACAAACTTGAACTTTTATTTCTTTAATAAAAATGCTAGACAAAAATTAACATCAAGAATTGCAGGCTGTGAGCTAAGAACCGAGTATTGTAATCCTAGCAAATATTTAGTTTGGATGGGAAGTCACCTCTGACACATTATTTATAAACCATGGGGCCATTCTTCAATTAACATTTGTCGCCTTAAAAGAGACATTACTTCAACTTACTTTCCTAATTTTTCAGCTACGTATTAACAAAGCGGGAGTTCGTTTTATCAGCAGTAAAAGTCTTTATTTTACTTGACATGGTGCTAATAACATTAAATTTGGCAAAAAATAAATAAAATCCGGGTGCAATATTGTGCTGATGATTTGAAATCTAAAATGCGAATAACGAAATGCTTCAAAGCAGATGACCCCTACCAATGTGATAAGAATGTAGGTTAGCGGATAATGTATGCACGGGGAGGAAGAGAAAATATGTTTTGAAATAAAATAAATTAATCAGTGCTTTTTAATTAAATGAACTCCAGCCTTATGCTATCTAAAGCTTTCTTCAGAATTCCCTGGGCTCTGTATTTATTCCACATCCAACGATAAGGAATCACACGTCCATCGTAAATGCCCTGATCTAAATTGAGACCCATTGTTCTGCTAAATCCTTCACAAGCAGGAGAGCAAGTTCTGTGGGGGAAAAAAAAAGTCAAATTATATTTACATTTGAATTGCTGAAACTTCCTTTCCAGCTCACCGATTTGAGAGCTTCAGAGCCCTCTAATTTAAGGCACTGGGGGAATATTTGAAAAGTGTGGATTCAGACTAATTTGTTCAGACTTGAAGAATTCCCTCAGCGCTGCCAAATTCTCCCATTGCTTTCAAGTGTTTACACAGACACTATAGAAGCACCTATTAAAAATAGGACATGAAACTGTAGAGAGACAGAGAGAGAGGGAGGGAGGGATGGAGGGAGAAAGAGAGAGAGAGAGAGAGAGATTTGAATGCCTAGCATTTTGAATAGGGTTCCGTTAGATTAAAAAATAGTACACAAACAGCATTAATTCCATAAGTTTTGGAGGCTCCATTGCTTGTCTTAATATATGGGAGAAAAATTGACTCTTCCATTCTAAGCATGCCCAGGATGAGTAGTGGGGAACTTGAGGTCCTACAAACGTGTCTGAAAGACTTCCCAGATGACATAGCCTGTATGAATGCAAAGAGTTGGGGAGGTCAACAATTCTGGAAGGCCACAAATTTCTCCTCCTTGGGTATTATTTGGTTTGTAGGCTTCTCCAGCAAGGGATCCATCAGAACTTTGCTCAGTCATTGGTCTTAAGTCAAGGAGCATTAAATTGAGCAAAGGGAATCCTATAGTAATGTGTGTGGAGATTCTCAGTCATTCAGGTCATGGTTGCCTCAAAGGTGTGTTTTTTTCCAAGAGGCAACTGGACTTTCTGGTTTTTCTCTGAAGAGATTTCACTTCTCATCCAAGAAGCTTCCTCAGCTACTCTCAGAAGCTTCTTCAGTTTCTCTCAGAACTGAAGAAGCTTCTTGGGTGAGAAACGAAACATCTTCAAAGAAAAACCAGAAAGTCAAGATGTCTCTTGAAAAGGCACCTTTGGGACATCCTGTAGTAATATTGTGCACCCACGATTTGAAGTCTAAAAATATAAATAACAACTGCTTCAACAGATCTTTGATGTTACGATATGTAAGTTACTGTATAACGTACACATGGAAGAAGAGAGTTCATGTTTTAAAATAAAAAAAATGAATCTGTGCTTCTAATTCAATGAACTTCAGTTTTATAGCCATCTAATCATAACACTTTTGGAATAGTTTGGAGTTTCCTGGAGACTTGAATTTATCCCAAGTCCAACGATGAGGAATCACACAGCTGTACAGTTAAATTTGCTGCGATAGAAACCGAGAACGGTTGTTTCGTTCAATCCCATCACAAGCAGGAGAGCGACTCTGAGGGGAAAAGTTCAACCAGATTCAACGGGTAGGAATCAGATCTTCTGGGATGTCTACCTCCCAGATGTCCTTGTGTCCTCGTGCAGGAACGGCTTTCTGCAGCCATCTGGGGTTGGAAATCACCGTCAAGTATTTTCCTTCCAGATCCCGGAGAACCGCTTTATTTTCCAACTGTAAAATGTCTTCAGGTGGCAAACAGTCAGCGCACTGAAAAGTCTCGCCGATGTCAATGAGACCTGTATTTGAAGACCCAAAGCCACGATTTAATTCCCCCCCACAAAAAATAATTTCTTTTTCTCTTTTGACAATCTTTTTTAAAAATTTTAACAACCCTGCAATCCCTTGCATCGAGGTGGGGTAGGGCGACGGGATTCAGATGAGAATTTACTGGCCAGATGCCCTTCCTAACACCTATGCAGAGTTCACAACAGATATTTTCTCCTTGCGCCCACAGCGGGGAAAAAAAACAAAACCTGTCGCTATCTAGGATTGAACTTAGTAAATAGTTTGACAGTGTTGAGGGAATTATTTGTTAAGCAGAGTGATGGCATTGGGGAAATTTGGACTCACCAGCAATAACCCCTCGGCCGAATTTCTCCCCCTCCGCTAACAGACCGTCAATCTGAGCTGAAGTCCAACCAAGTCTGTTGAGGAGAACATCTCTCCAGCTGTCATCCTCCCAATCTCTGAAAGCGATGTGGACGGCAAGAGTGCCATCTTGGTGGCTGGCCAACACCGGACGCCAACGGCTCTCAATGGTCTTGACGTTGTTCAATACCAGCCCGGCGTACGGTTGTCGGAAGGAGAGGCAGGCAAACTTCATTTTCCCGTGGGGTTATCCTCTCCCTCTGCTACACACACACCCCAAAGAGAATAAAATCAGAATTAAAGGACTAGGTAGTTCTCGACTTACAAAGGTAACAGAAAACAGAATTTCCTTTGCTAAAAACCCAAGGTGATGTTAAACAAATCACGCCCAATTTTAGGACTTCTCGGCGATGGATGTTTATCAAATCACAGCACAATGATTTTTTTATATAATAGAATAAATGCAACAATTAGATGAAAAGATTAGAGGTTGAAGGATGGCATTACTATGCTTGCTCAAATAATATTGTGATTGGCATGAAGAGAAGCACACTGAAACACTGAGTAAGTATTTTAAAATGAACGCGTGTATTAATACTAGGACTGCATAAGTGACTAATGTCACAAATATTAATATTATTATGGCTATTTGTATTAATATGAATGATACCCAAATGTTCATGTATACATTTAACCTGATACTGAGGGTTTAGTTTAGAAAAAAACAACTCATACATTACCATCTTTTATCTTAAAAACAGAGAGCTTCGAAACAACTTGATATTTACAATTTGGGGCCCACCTCAACCATAATTTTATTTAATTATGTTTTTACATTTCTGAACTGTCCCAGAGCAAGAGCTTCAAACCTGTGGAAAATCAATTGGCCTTGACAGATGTTGCTTATTATTGTTTTGATAGTTGATCACTTTATGGAGGCAATAAACAGTTTCCTTTGCAAATAAAATCCGTCCCTTATTAGATAGCATTTTCCTGCATTGAAATAATGTTTCCCCCTCATTTTTTTAGCCATCTGACCCTTCCCACTTCTGCATTCCAAGCCCACAACCCAGCATAAATACAACTGGGGACACAGCATTTGCAAAGGAGAGCTGCAAGGCCACACACGCTTGCAAACTGAAATAAAGCACAGAAGATTAAAAAAAGATTTACATTTTACTTGCTCTGTTTTTGCTCTCAGCCCTACAGTATCCCAAGAGTCTTTACCAGATGCAAAAAAAAAAAGAAGTTTGCAACGTCCCACAGGTCTCTTGGGAGTCCTTCTATGCTGGGGGGGAAAAAATTCCTATCAATTGCAACAGGCAAAAATGCACTTTTTGGGGGGGACAGAGATTTGCAATTTTGCAAATTTGCAATATGGGCGGGGGGGAGGACGAGATTTGCATTGCAGAGGGTTTTTGGTTTTTTTGCAAAAGGAAGAGGCTTGAAAGCCAAGGAGAAGCTTGGAAAGCAACCCTTCCCGTTTGATTTGGATTCAAGGACCTTTCCCGGGGGCGGGGGGGGGGGGGCGTGGGGGGGGGGGGGGGGGGGGAGCTTGGAGAGAACGGGGAGGGGTGTCTGCACGCTGCACCTCCCCATCCAGAGGCAGTCTACCTTGGAAAGAAGCCACAGAAGCGACCTTCCCGTCTTCCTTGTCCTGCGAGCGGGCTCCAGCTGTAAGCGAACTACACCTCCCAGAAACCTTTGCGCCGCAGGACGTTAGCGAGGCACGCCGGGAGTTGTAGTTCGTGGGGGGGGCTCCTCCCCGGGGGAACCACCTATTTATTCCCAACCTCGTCCTTAGCGGAGCATCCTGCTGCTCCAGGTGGTGGTGGTGGAGGATGGGACTTGTCGTCCCAAGGAGGGAGCCATGCAAACTGGCTGAGGGAGCAGAAGGGGCCTTCCCCCTCCTTCCTCCTTCCAGCAATCTGCCTATATGGGAAGGGAAGGCAAACACAACCCCAACCCTGCGAGGTAGACCACGTTGAGGAGGGAGGAAGGAAAAAGGGCTTGGAACTGTTTTGCTCCCCCTGCAAACAGCTTTAAAAAGAAAAAAATAACAGGAGAAACTCCTTTTCCAGTTGACATCTATTTATTCATATCCTGCTTGTTGTTATTTTTGCAAATACTGAAAGGCAGCGAACATATACAATATGGCTTCTCCCCCCCCCCCCCCCCCATAACAACAACCCTGTGAGGTGAGTTGGGCTGAGAGAAAATGACCAGCTCAAGGCCCCCTGGGTAGCTTTCATAGTTAAGGCAGAACTCGAACTCCCCACTATCCATTGCCTAGGCATAGGTTTGCCTGAATTATTATTATAATTATTATTATTGTCGTAAGCTTTTATTCATTCAACATGAAACTCTGTCAACTGAACATTTTAAAGATGTATCACAAATATCATTGACTGGCATTGGTGGTTGATTTGGGTTGTTCCCAGCATCCTAGGTATCAACCAAGTATTACTATTATATATTTCATTCATTAAACATGAAACTCAGTCAACTGAACATTCAAAAACGCATCACAAATACCATTGACTGATGCTAGTGGTTGATGCCCAAAATATTGTTATTGTTGTTGTTATGTAGAATGTAGAATTCTTTATTGGCCAAGTGTGATTGGACATACAAGGAATTTGTCTTTGGTGCATAGGCTCTCAGTGCACATAAAGAAAAAATAAAATACATTCATCAAGAATCATAAGATACAACACTTAGTAATAGTCGTATGTTACTAATAAAAGGTCAAATCATACTAGGGAACAAATAAAACAATATCAATTGTATCACTGTCACATGTTTCATCCATAATCCCCTAGTTTCTATGGCCAGGTCACGATATTTGGTGATTCCCCCGCACCCCCCACCAGTGCTTTTTCTTCGAGTCTGGTGTCTCCTGCTACGGGGATATCAATGAATTGTACGCTTTGGTTTTCGACAACTCTGATATCTGGCACATTGTGTTCCAAACGACGATCCGTCTGTATTCATTCGAAAGTCCCACAAAGATCTTCACCGTCTCAAAAAGTTCTGACAACTTTTTCCACTTTGTGTTCCCATGAATTTTCAGATATAGGTAAATGGTATTTTTTTATATAATGACCAGTGGATTAATTTAGCAACTCGGTTCGTATCTAGCTTTGGAATCAGTGTGTGCGATTTTTCTGCACTCACATATTAAATGTGAAACAGTTTTAACTTTGTCATTGCAGGTAATCAGAGTTGGAAGGGACCTTGTAGGTCATCTAATCCAACCCTCACACACAACTGGGAGACTCTACACCATTTCTGACAAATGGCAGTCCAATCTCTTCTTGAAGGTCTCATTGCAAAGTTGGCCGTTTGGATTGTCAGTGGTTTTCATTCATTTTTGTTGTGCTTGTTCTTGAGCCACAAGTATTAAACCTTCCGTTTCTTTCTTTAAGTTCCCATCTTAAAGCCATGCCCGTGTCAAGTTGTTATCACGTTTTCCTTCAACGTTTTCCAAGTGCTGGCCATGCAAAGCTTTGGTGGTGGTGGTGGTGTTTCACAGAAATAAAACTTGTCTTACTTCAGGACGTGGTTCTGAGCCACACTGTGGTACCCTGGTTCTGTGAAAATGAACAAGGAATCATTTATTTCACTCCTGCAGAATTTAAAGCAAATTATTACAGCTTGTGAGGCTGCGAGCAATATATTTAGACAGAAGCAGCGGCAAGGAAACTACTCTGAAAACAAAGACTGCGTGTGTGTTTTACTTACGTTCAACTAAGTGAGCGATTAAAAGTGAAACAGTGAAATAAATTGAGCTTGGCAACCAACCAAATACTAAAGTATGCCTCAGGCAGCTAAAGCAAAAAAATATATATGTTTCTCTCTCTTTCCCACCCTACCTTTCTTTCATCTTTATTTTTTATTTTGATAGATTGCATTTCTAGTGGAACTGGAAGATTTATTTATTTGCTTTTTTGCAAACAACGGGAGTGTCATTCTGAAGTCAGATATTAAATGAACCATTTCTGACATCCTTTTCAACAGAACAAAAGAAAATCTTCTGATATGACCAGTGGATGAGTTGTGCAAACTTAGAGTGATAGATAATAGATATAAGATAGATAGAAAGAAAGTAGATACATATACAAGATAGATGATAGATAGATAGATAGATAGATAGATAGATAGATAGATAGATAGATAGACAGACAGACAGACAGACAGACACATACGAGTAAAAAGTAAGTATAAAAGCCAACACAATAAAACAATAACATTAGTGCCAATCACTGAGATTAGCCCTAATCTTCAATTGTAGCTGGGAATCTTCAGGGAACTAATAGGATTAACTTACTCCCCATTGTATCAATTTGTGTTAAACAGATAAACTTGTACTTTGAAAAGAAAAAAGGGGGGAAAATTGCTGGTGTGTTGGAGAATAATGAAAGGAAGCACTTTTGAGATTTCGCAGAAGCCAAGGAATGATTTCTCTTTACTGGAGTGGTCAAAGATACAGATATAAAACAGAAGGAACTCTGATCATCCCATTAGGGGAACCATCTTGACTTCCCAGGCAGTCCTGAGCTTACAACAGTTCATTTAGTGACCATCCAAAGGTTCAACAGCACTGAAAATAGTGACTTACAACCGTTTTTTCACTCTTACGACTGTTGCACCGTCCCTGTGGTCATGTAATCAAAATTCAGACCACTTGGCAACTCATATTTATGACAGTTGGCATGTCCCAGAGTCATCTAATCCCCTTTTGTGTCCTTCTGAGAAGCAAAGTCAATAGAGAAGCCAGATTCACTTAACAAGCATGTTACTAATTTAACTCAGTGATTCTCTTAAGAACTGTGGCAAGAAAGTTTGTGAAGTGGAGCAAAACTCACTTAGCAACTGTCTCACTTAACAACAAAAATGTTGGACTGAATTGCGGTCGTTATTCGAGGACTTCCTGTATTGACACATCCTGATGAAATGCCTCAGTCTTGGGATCTAGGTTTGCGAGGAGCTGGACCAGTGATGACCTTAGAGCAGGAATCTTCAACGTTGGTAACTTTAAGACTTGTGGACTTCAACTCCCAGAATTCCCCAAGCCAGCTAAGGAATTCTGGGAGTTGAAGTCCACAAGTCTTAAAGGTGTCAAATATGGAGATCCTGTTCTGAGTAAGGCTTCCTGAGACCATAATTAACCACATGCTTAGTCCAAACAACACTTGTTTTATTTCAACGCTGGGAATTATGTACATTCCCAGCCCCTAATGAGTCCCAAACAGTCCCTCAAGATAAGCACCCACCTTTCTCTCCTTTGAATTGCTGCCAACAACTAACGTGCCAAATGAACTACAAAATAAACCAACCAAAGTACAAAGTCCACACAGAACATCAAGGATTAATCTGAACAGAATGAACGACTTTGCTTCCTGCAAAGCTTCCTCTACCTTTGCACCTCCTTTATACCTCAGGGGAGGGGCAATCACCTCCAAGCCTTACTCCCGAGTTGCCCCTTTTGTCTCAGCTGCTCTTGCCTTCTGGCAGCTCTGTGCAAGTGCACATTGGGAACAGGCTCCCCTGGTTCCTCTGCCTCGCTGCTGCCGGACTCCAAAGCTCCGAAGGTAGCACCCCACTCCCAGATGATCCTGGCCCCATCCCTACATCGGATGCAGGACCTTTGTCCGAGTCCTCTCCAGACTCCCGGACTGGTCCCCGTTCTTCCCCACTGTCCAATTCCACTGCCGTCCGCACAACCACAACAGACCCCTGCTTTGTAGACGTCGACATCAAGAGGGACAGAACCCCAAGGAAACGCGATGATATCCAAACGGCAGTTTCAGAAAATAAACTCGTAACACTAATTCCACAAATGTACTTTACTGAGTGTCCAAGAATATACGGCCAGCAAATCAAATAAAAGTTTTATTGGTTTTGGTTTGAAAGGGCAAGGCTAATGATGTTTGACAAATCCATTTATGATGGAAGGAACGTCTCTGAATAGACACAAATAAACCATTTCAATTTGTACTCTGTTGCTCCACATTGTTCAGGAGCCAAGAACATTTTATGGAGAGAGATTGTATTTTTAGCCGTGTTGGCTGGATCTTATTTTAGCAACGTTATTAATTCTATTTATCATATTGTACTGGGGAGGGGGGGGCATTGTTCTCACGTCATGGGACCTGCATGCAATATATGTATAGGAATTAGAATTAGAATGTCGGTTGATCTTGAAGAAGTCCTTCAACTTCGGGAAAGGTGGGAAAGATCTCCTTTGATGGTGTTGGACAGCCAAGCTGGAGGTCATTATATTTCTCTGGAGTCCCTGAATCCCTTTTGGATAGCAAAATGATTCTGTAATCACTGAAGCTAGTCAAACTCTCTCTGCTTCAACTATTTTAATGATAATATGAATTGTCATAAAATAAATCAATTAAAATATGGATTATCTTGCAAAACATGAATGAATAATAGCATAGTCAAATGATTGATTAATAATGATATCAATGTATTTAGGAATATTTGATAGATAATATGAGAACATATACAAGTAATTGTAAGTGATGACTATGAAGTGGATGCACAAAACAGTTTGTAAACCAACCGACACACTGTATGTATGTATGTGGAAGATGGCTTGATGTTTTTATGTTGTGTTTGTTTATGTTTGTCTAAAAAAATAAAACTTTTTTTTTTAAAAAAAACTATTTTACAGAACAGCCTTTAAGATTGGATGCTGGTCAACATATACATTACCCAAAAATCCTTTCAGAAAAAAACAGCATAAAAGCTTGGTGACACTCAGTGTCCATTTGTGTGTCCAAGTAGAATTTCTGGATAGGTTTGAATCTATGTAAGTTATTTTCTTTTTATTTGTTATTTACATCCATACATCCATTCATCCGTCCACCCATCTATCTATCTCTGTCGATCTTCTATCATTTATGTATTACTATATCTGTCATCTATGTATATCTATCTATCTATCTATCTATCTATCTATCTATCTATCTATCTATCTATCTATCTATCTATCTATCTCCATCTTCTATCATTTGTGTATTGCTATCTATCTGTTATCTATGTATCTATCTATCATATATCATCTATCTCTAGCTAGTTATCCATCCTTCTATTGTCTACGTATTATCCATCTATCATCTATCTGTCATCTATTCATCCATCTGTTTATTTATCTACAAGTCTTAACTTCCTGGTTCCAATCGGTTAACAAATCTGGTTTTTCTCCACATGGAATCTATAAACCTGATATTCTATTAAGTTCATCTTTGCGATAGGGCCCTTAATCAACATTGGGAAACAATAGATTTTCAGCTTTCCCTTCTCTAAGCAACAGATTGTGTGCTAGTGTGGGTGCGTACTGGTGTTTGTCTCAATATATACTGCAACATTAGACCGCTCCACCTTTTAGCAACTTTCTGCAGCACCATTTTTTCATGTTTTCTACTCAGAATATTGAAACATTAAAGGATCAGTGGATATTTCCCCTTTAGCCCGAACTAACAACTCACGCAGGTTGTCAGGATTCCAGCAATCACTCTAATTAAATCACGATTCTTGAGCCAAACTTCAAAAAACTTCAAAGGATTCATTAGAGGCGACAAACTGGCACTGCCGTGCGTGAAGCCAACTCTGGCATCCATCATTTACAGTCCCCTGTGACCTTGTTTTCCCCCTCCCTCCTGGGTGTGTCATAAATCAGATTCTCCAATTGAGCACCTTCACGAGCTGGGTGTCATCAATCACGTTCTCCAATTAAATTTATTCACGGGCAAAAGCTCTGGTAGTTTAGTTACAATCTTTTAAAGATAAGAGTTGGGATGTACTTTCGATTTCAAAATGCACTGCTCTTCCAGATTTCTTTCCTCCCCCCCCCTTTTTATGGCAACTACTGAAACAGGCATAGGAATGTTTTATGCGTTGACACAGGTGTCACAATGTGTAGTCCCAGCTTTCAAAAGAAAAGAAAAAAAAGCACAACTCACAAAGGAAAGGAACCACAATCTCATCAACAGGCGAGTAGTGAGTAAATCTGCTTAGGCTAAGACCCCCAAGGAGCCCTTTTTTCCTCCCCTAAAGTATTTATTTTTCTCCCTCCGTAAATATTCCGAAAACAGGGATTAAAAAGGAACAGGGCTTTATCTTGTCTCTCGGTTGTTCATGCTTTTTCCGCCCCGCCGGTGAAAAATCTCTGCCTTCCCTACCTTGTTCAACGAGGCATTTATTTTTCCTAGCCTGCGACTACATAATGACAACCTGCTGTGACAGGGTGTGTGTGTAATGCATACTTGTGTGCGTGATAACCATGGAGAGCTCAAGATTTTTAATCACGGGGAATCCATTTACCCAGGCGGAGCAGAGGGGCAGAAAACAGTTGTGGGTTGAGTGACTTGTAGGGACATGCATTCAAATAGGGGCTGAGAGTGATAGAGGATTATCAAAGCCTCCCCCGCGAAAAAAATTGTCCATTGAAACCACAACTCAAAGCTCGTACGTACACACGCTCAAGGAAGTCTTCTTTTTTATTTTCCTAGCTTTCTTTTTTTGCACCAACCGGCAGTTGAAATTTTCAGAAAGGGTTTGCTTTTGTGGAATGACATGCACAAACACACATACACACACACACACACACACAAAGTGCAGATCTCTAAACATTAGTTACGTCCTTAAAAGCAGTTGGAAGACACCTTGAGACGGTCTTCAGAACTACCTATTTTGGAAAGAGCCAGGACCAAAAGTTTAGGCCCTAATTTTAATGTTTACCTGCTTATTAAGTGTGTACAAGTTGAATGTTGAGGCTGCCGTTTTATTTCGTAGTTTTACTGTGCTAAAAACAAAGTTGGAAGTCAATGCTTTTTTTCTCCCTCTCTTCTCCTTTATTTCACATTTTTTCTTTCCCCCTTTCCCCCCCACCCCCTTTATTTTCATTTGTGTTTTATATTATGAGCATCTTAATAATAATTTATTTAACAAAAACGTTTAAGCTGTGCTCCCCGCTCCAAGCTGGGTTCAGGATCTGGAGCAACCAAAATCCATTGAGAAAGATATAGATTTGAATGGACCTCTAGGTTGTAATTGTCCCAAAGACTTGTTGGCTCATAATTTCATTTCAGCAAATGCAAATGTTCAACTAAAATCACTCCTTACTGACTGCCGTCACACACACACACACAAAGAGAGAAGAGATATCAGGATATCCATGAAGTTCCATACAGACCTAAGAAGGTCCCATGTGCTTTGACCAGGAGATAGGACAAGATTAAATTCTTTCATCCTGGGGCTTAATCTGGCTGGTGACATTATTGGTTTTTTTTTTCCAATACATCTTTGATCATCTTGTTCCATATCTGTACCAAATCTCAAGGCAAGCTTTACAAAGCCCTCACTAACACTGAAAGATTGTGTGCCTTTTACAAACCAACATGCAAACAAAATGCAATTCATCCATAATTAAAATTGCACCAGTTTAAACATGTATTACATTTGTATACTTCCTGCTACGGCTTGTAAATGTCTACACAGTATTAGGATATGCAAATTTCAATACCGTTCACCAACATTTTGCTTTACAAACGTTAAAAGCAATGGAATTCTTTTGAATTCTAATGACAAATTCTTCAGGGCCAACGAAGTCGAATAAATTTATTTCTCAGTTGCAAAGACTCAATATCCTAAGAGAATCCTGATAGTTTAGTAGGTGATTGTTTTATCCTATTTTTGAGCTTCAGGGAGCAGATATTATCAAAGCATTTGGAGAAATGGGATTGTTCGTGTTAGATAAACCTTTTATAGTTAGCGTCTCCGTTTGGGTGCCTTCCAGATGCAATTCTTACTCTAGGGTGGGGGGGGTCTTCCAAATACAGAATAATAGGATAGGAAGGGACTTTGGAGGTCGTCTAGTCCAACCCCCTACCCAAGCAGGAAGCCCTACACCCTTCCAGACCAATGGCTGTCCAACAGCTCCAGTGATGGAGCACTTACAACTTTTGAAGGCAAGCTCTTCCACTAATTCATTGTTCTCACTGTCAGGGAATTTCTCCCTAGTTCTAAGTTGTTTCTCTCCTTGATTAGTTTCCATTCATTGCTTTTTGTCCTGCCTTCAGGTGCTTTGGAGAAGAGCTTGACTCCCTCTTCTTTGGGGCAGCCCCTGAACTATTGAAACACTGCTATCATGTCTCCCCTAGTCCTTCTCTTCTTATATATATATACATTAGGGGCAAAGTTGGAGGTATTAAAGGGACTCTTACTTGCTTATTTGACTCTGTTGCCTTTTGTGCCAATGCCCCCTTGGGTCAATACAAGGCCTAGCTAGTTCCTGCAATCGTTCATTGTATGGTTTAACTTCCAAACCCCTTAGTCATCTTCATTGCTCTTCTCTGCACCCTTCTTAGCCTCTCAACATCATTTTTATATCGTGATGGACTGTGAACTGGACACAGTATTCTGAGTTGGTCTCACCAGCACAGTATAAAGCAGTACTGCATTTCAAAGAGTACAATTCCTCATTCTTGGTGAAACAAACAAAAAAAAGAAAACCACCTTTTTTATCCATTGTGATCTTTTATCTAAGAAGTCTGGAATATATTGTCAGCATTGTCGATGTACAGTAGGAAACAAGATATTTTTTTGTAGTTCCTTTGTTTGGTTAGGACTTGTAATAACCATTCATAGAAACCAGATTCTCAACTTTGTGTCACTGTATCCTCAAAGGAACTCTTCCTTAGGGGCAAGATGGAATATATTAAAACTGTGGCATAGGATGTAAAAATTTTTTGTTTATTGGGGATTTTGGTTGAAATGTATATTTAATCATAACTATATGATATAGAGAGCCACATACAAAACCTATTTTTTAAAGGTTATTGTATGTCTTTTTCTCTTCATCTTGGGTTATGAGGAGGGCTGTTAAACCCGCAGGAAATGTTGCTACTTATTGAACTAGCCTTTAATTGATTTTACATTTATATACAAGCAAAGAAAAGACAGATTGTAGGTGGTTTATTAAGGCAATGTAATACAAAGCTTGTTTCTTAAAAAAAAAAAAAAAAACCAGCCACATTTTGGCCAACCCATGTTTAAATCTGGGTTGTGTTTTTGTGAACTGAATAGCTCTTTGATCGTTCCATGCAAAATATGTAATTGTTTTTTATGAAATGGTATATGGCCTCTCCCAAATGATGAAATTATTTAGCTAAATGAATAGATGAACAAATGTAAACCAGTTTTGCCTTGCGATACGTATCTTGTTGACCTAAGAATAAGGGCTATTGAATTCAATATAATATACCTCTGAATAGTTAAGCTTAAAGGGTTAGTTCTGTTTTATACTAATATAATTTGCAGATGAAAATCAAACCTATGTTTGCTCATTCTTTCCATATGTTGCAGTTAAAGGTTGACCCTAAGTGATGTTCTTAAATATATTTTGGAAAATCTGTGGTGCAGCTCATTTTCAAGGAAGTCACTCAAATTTAAAGAAAATGTCCATCCAATACTAAAAGAGATTATGAAATGAAATCAGGATGGAGAAGAAACAACATTTTATGGAAAGAACTCTTGCATCTACCAAGATTTAATGAAGGTTAATGAACTTGAATGACTTCAAAAGATTGGAGACATTCGTGAGGATGTGGCTACCATTAGCTGTAGTTCTAAAATATTATATCTCCTGTTAGAGACAGTACATCTTTCAGTACCACTTGCCAGGAAGACAAGGAAGCCAGGAAGCCAAATTGAAGATAGTTACACAGGTTCTTCTTGTGGACTTTCTGTGGATCTTTGGTTGACCATCATTGAAAAAAGACGATGAGTTTGATGAGTCTTGAATCTGGGACTTCTTGTATTTTTATCCAGATCATGTCACTCATATTTATCCAAGAAACAGAAGTGATAGACACCATGGATAGTAGTATTCAGCTTCAAGATAATGCTGCCCATTCAGACAAAGGTCCACAGAGATATCTAGGTTAATTGTACTAACGAAGTTTATATTAACCTGGTAGTGAAAGATCTGCAGGAAAACAACTAAAAAGCCAACATATAGGCCAATTTATATCTCCTGGATGAAGGAAGAGTTAAAATTTAGCTCCATCAGTAAACAAAATTGCATAATGTAAGGTGAGATCTTGGAAGTCTAAGATGGCCTTGTAGTGGGACCTTCTAATCTCTGCTTAGTTTTTTTTTTCCCTTCCTCTTCTTTTCGTTCTTCTAATCTGCAAATTCTGTTCCTCCTTTCTCAGCTGAACTGAATCTTGAATCTAAGAGAGAAACATCTGGAACACAGGCCTGCCACACAGACATAATAAACATGAATTTGCCTGTTGTTGTTTTTTAATCTCTTCAGGGCAACCCTCACATTCCTTGAGATGAAAATGTGTTTGCTCACAAACACGTCACCTGTTTGGATGGCCTGCTGAATTATTGACAACTTAATGTTAGCATTAGTCACTGAAGCCTTCAAAAGAAGGCACAAAACAGTAATCTTCCTACCTCCAGTGTACATTTTCTCGTTTTGGTTTTAAAACAGTTATTATTTTTTTCTCCTGGGCACCTTGTTTGGAGACAGATGGATTTAAGGTTGCCGCTTTGACTACGGAAGATGAGGTGGTCTTCAGATAGGGTTGCACAGAGGTTGAACAGTAGCAATGGGTCAACCTTTCAATATTTGAGTTTTTATTCGCTGTTGTACGGAAGTAATAAGGCGGACAATGATGGTTAAAATGGTGGATAAGAGCAACAGGTAGATTTTAAGCCTCTCTCCTTACAGTTAAGAGACTGTACCACTATCTTTGGTTATATGGAGCAGAAAAATCAATACTGATTTCCTGGAGATCGGTGTGTCTGCTTAGCTGATGGTCAGGAAGTTGGCAAGGAAGAGAGTTGTGTAGCAAAAGGACGAACCTCTTGGAAGCCAATGAAAGCGAGAAGTTAGCATTTTATGCCACCCCAACCTCCCAATTGTTTGATTTCCCTATTCCTGGGATTGTAGCCTCTCCAATAAATTGTTGAGCTATTTTTTGTTAAGTACACAGTGTCTCTTACTCAACTTCCTGGCCCCTCAAATAGTAGGCCGGTATTTCTTTCTCACGGACATTAGGAAATATAAGGCTACACAAGTGCCTTTTGCTCAGGACAGCCAAAGGAATGTCTGAATTGAAGAAATATCAGAGGAGAGAGAACGAGAGAGCAAAAGGACCCGATTTATACCAGAGTTTCCTGCAAAACCCCATCATTGATTAAGTACCGTAAGGGTATAATAAGCCCTAGCTTTCAACCAGATTTCAGGTTTGAGCTGGGCAACTCCTACACTTTTTTTGTCCTGTGTCTGCTTAGCAGGAGAACTATTTTTTTTTTCCCCAATGGATTTATCTGGCTGGCTGCAGCGCCTTTCAATAAATCAATGAGGTTCACCTTCAGTTTGGAGACCAGTATAAACAAACCATGTTACGTGGGGGAATTCACCGGAGAAAGCAAATTATGTTGGGAAGACCTAGTGGTCAAAGGAAACCAGGCCCACCAAGAACACAATGGCTGGACACCATCAAAGCTGACACCAGGCAAGAGCATAGAACAACTCAAAAAGAAGTGGCATGGTAGCCGTGTTCTGATATCTCAGGGGCTGCCCCAAAGAAGGGGGAGTCAAGCTATTCTCTAAAGCGCTTGAGGGCAGGACAAGAAGCGATGGGTGGAAACTGGTCAAGGAGAGAAGCAGCCTAGAACTAAGCAGAAACTTCCTGACAGTGAGAACAATTAACCAGTGGAACTCCTTGCCTCCAGAAGTTGTAAATGCTCCAACACTGGAAGTTTTTAAGAAGAGATTGGACAACCATTTGTCTGAAATGGCATAGGGTTTCCTGCATGAGCAGAGGGTTGGACTAGAAGACCTCCAAGGTCCCTTCCAACTCTGTTATTCTATTCTATTCATTTCTTATTCTATTCTATTCTATTCATTTCTTATTCTATTCTATTCTATTCATTTCT
>NW_020769394.1:3681473-3694838 GCF_900518735.1 Pseudonaja textilis
ATATAATATAAACTCCAGACTCTTCATGTTGGGAGATAATGAGATTTATTATAAAACTAGACACGCAGCTCAGGAATTGGCTGATTAGGCTGAATAAATGGATCCATTTCTGGGCGCCTGGATTTCCATATGACTTGCTAATAAAGATCCTGCTTTTTTTCTTTTCGTTTTTCTCGAGGCTTTTCGGGTGACTCAAGCGAGCTTGGGCTGATTTTCATGGGGGAGGGGAAGTTTAGAAAGGGGAAGCCTCTTTTAGCACCCAAGATCTCCATTAATTTTTCTGGGTGATCAGAGGGGGTTTAAGACATGGCTGGGGTGAGGGGTCGGTGCAGCAGATAGACACCTTGGGGAAAGATTGGAAATTGGGGTGGTGGTGGTTAAACTTCCAGCCCAGCAACTTGTTCATTCTGGAAGATTCTTAGAAGTAATGTGATCTTAAGTTTCTTGCCTGCAGCTTTTTCTTCCTTCCTCCTTCTCCCTCTCTCTTTTCCTTATCATTCGTCTTTCCTCCTTTCCTTCCTTCCATTCATCCATCCATCTTCTCTCCCTCCTTCATTCAGTCCATCCATCTATCCTCCCTTCTTCCTTCCTTTCCTCCTTCCATTCATCCATCCAACCATCCTTCTACCCTCCTTCCTTGCTGTGTGCAAGGAATATAAATCCTTCCATTGTTCACTATCCTGTCAGAGTTGAAGAAGCTTCTTGGATGAGAAGCGAAACATTTTCAAAAGAAAAAAAACAATGGTCCAGTGGCCTTCTAAAGGGACATCTGGTCATTAATACAAACAGAATGGCACATAAATAGTTCTTCAAATGGTTTTACCCATGGCTGTTGGCTTTAGGTGGTCTGGTCTTCCAGCTTCACCCATCACTTGCAAGACGTAAAGGAGAAACGGATACTATTTAACCTTATAGCAAGGATTAGTGGTAGGAAAAAAAGAGGCAAAGTTAAACAAGTCATCAGCCTAGCATTGTTGGGCTACCATAAATGGTTCAGAGTCCAACCCCTCTTGAATTCTGTTGACTCTTATCTGGTGCCAATTTAGTGTTGAACTTTGGTTGACTAGATCCATGTGGAAAGACTTGAGCAATACATGTTCTGCACTGCAACTTAACGCATGGTCCTGATTCTTTGCACCTGACATTAGCCAATGTTTGAAACCTGGTTCTTTCGTAGAAGTCAGAACAAGACTTAAGTGTGTAGGTTCCATAGCAAGAACCGAATTCTGGGAGTTGAAGTCCACAAGTCTTAATGTCGCCAGTTTTGGAGACCCAATGTTCTATATAGGAAACCTTTGCTAACAGTCTTGGCATGCTGTGGTCCAGCCACCTTATCTATTTAATTAATTAATTTCAAAATTTTTAGTCCCTTCATAGTCTCTGAGCTCAGAAACTACATATGCTAAAAATTCAAACCAATTATAAAGCGTAATAATCCATCCATTAAAATGGAGGATCGAAAGCAGCAGAGGCAAAACATCGCCTAATAAAATTAGCAAATCTCCACTACATTGTGACAGGTGTGCAAAATGCTGAATTTCCTCAGAACAGCTAAATTAATCAGAATGTGCTTTTTTTATGACTCTAGCAAGAGCCACCTATGCCAGCCATTTATCACACAGCACTGAAAGTTAGAAAAGTATATTATTAAATGAGAACCACTATAGGTGAAATCCATATAATAACAGAGGATTCAAACCAAGCCTTGGTGGGCTTAATTATTTATCCAGTCCTGTTCATTGACATTTTCATCTGCCATCAAAATAACAATTCTGTTTATTGCTTATCCTGACTGAATCATTGTGGCCTTGCTTGTCCCATTTTCAAAAAAAGGTTTAATTACTACTTTGTGAAAGGACTTCAAGCACAATGACACAGCCGTTGTTCAGAGTTAGGACAGAGTAACTTGGTTAGCAGTCCTTGCATTTATGAGCTTCAGAAGTGAAGAAGTTTCTTGGATGAGAATTGAAACGTCTTCAAGGAAAGAATGAAAGAAGTTCAGTTGGAGAAAGCAACCCTGAGTGGATGACTGAGACTCTCCATAGACATTCCAAACAGATAGCTGTCAATCAAAGGTTTCCCCCCTTTTCTTCTGTGATGGACTATGGTGGGAATTCCATAGGACCAATGAAGAGGAGGCCAAGAAGTCAACTGAAGCTCTTTGAAAATTCAGTTACAAGATTAACCCACACTCCAGAACCATGGACAAGGACCTCACAGGCCAGAGGGACCTATAACTTCGGACTATTGGTGTTGTACTACTTCCTTGGGATGCTGGCCAGATGGAACATCTCCTGTTCTTCTCCAGGGAAATGTCACATTTGGGTGATATTGCCACTTCTCAGTTGGAGAATCCAGGCCAGCCTTCAAGCTGGTGCCAATGTACTATTGAACTTTGGTTGGCTAGATCCTTGTGGAAAGACTTGAGCAATACGTCTTCTGCACTGCAACTTAACGCATGGTCCTGATTCTTTGCGCCTTACGTTAGCCGATGTTTGAAACCTGGTTCTTTCGTAGAAGTCAGAACAAGACTTAAGCGTGGTAGGTTCCATAGCAGGAACCTGTGGACTTCAACTCCCAGAATTCCTGGCTTTGGCCCCACCAACATACCCACTTCCACAGACCAGGGGATTGGGGGCAACGTTCTCTCCCCCCACCCCACCAACTCATGCGAGAAAGGTCCCATTGCTTGCACGACTCACCCACGAACAAAAGAGAGCTGCTAGGAAGCCGAGCCGATGCGCTTCTTCTCACCACTGGATGTATTCCCTCTCCAGCTTTGCAGGTTTGAAGGGTCAATGATTGTATATTATTTTCTCACCAAGGAAAAGAACACTTTAAAAAAAAAAATCACAGTTCTCCCGGTGTCTGGTAATGATACCACGCAGTGTGCCTACCCTGACCTCAAGCAGAGCAGACAGATAGGTTACCTGCTGCCAGGGGCAAGGTAGCCCTCGTTGCACCGCATGTGCTCTTCAGACATTGATTACATATTTAGCGTTAAGTAGGCAGCCCTTCTAACCCACAGAAGGAATCATAAAAGTTAACTATAGTGCAGGGAATGACTGTTATTGAAGGATCATGGAGAGTTTTCTGCAGTCTAAGTGTCTTGGCAGATATGAGGTAGAAGAGTAGAGTAGCGTAATGTAGCGTAGCGTAGAGCAAAACAGAACAGAACAGAACAACTCAAAAAGAAAAGCACCTGCTACACAACAACCCAGAAGTAACCTGTCAATAAGAAAGACCAAAAAAAAGTTTGAATAGTGCATGTGGCAATACCTGGAGAAAGCAGCAGAGAAGAAAAAGAACTGGAACAAATTGCAGAACAGAAAGACGTAGAAGTAAATAGAAGTAAGACAACTATAGCAAAAGGAAGCAAAAATAATACCAATAGTAACGGGGGGCCTTGGGTGGAATCCCAAAACATCTGCAGCGCTACTTGAACATCATAGTTATTGACAAAAAAATTCACCATCAGTCAATTACAAAAGGCAGCTTTACTGGGAATGCCTTACATCCTGCATGAATATCTTGAATACCGTCAAACATCTACACCTGCCCATCCCAGGTGCTTGGGAAAATGCCAAAGCCAGACTAAACATCTGGCTGACTCTGCAGCCAAGCATAATCATGTGGAACATTTTGAAAAACGGCGGTCGATAGCATCCATGAGATGAGATGTGCTCTGTTCTTTGGAGGGTAAATGCACGATCCACCAGTTTAAGAAGAATATGGTACGCTCATTCCTCTGTAAGTAAAAAACTGAAGCCTTCAGGTTGCAGGAACTGGGCCTGGCTAGTCTAGGGAAGAGAAGGACCAGGGGAGAAAGGAGACCATCTTCCAATATTTGAGGGGCTGCCCCAGAGAGGAGGAGTGGGCCAAGCTATTCCCCAAAGCAAAAGAAAGAAAGAAAGAAAGAAAGAAAGAAAGAAAGAAAGAAAGAAAGAAAGAAAGAAAGAAAGAAAGAAAGAAAGACACAAGAGTGAATCATGGATGGACAGAAGATATGTCTAGTTTAAGGAAAAGAAGGATGGGGTGACATGATAGCATCTTCCAATATCTTAGGGCTTGCCACAAAGAAAATGTCAAAAAGATGTTGAGGCTCTTAGAAAGAGTGGGGAGAAGAGCAACCAGGATGATGAGGGGACTGGAGGCTCAAACGTGCGATGACCGGTTGCAGGAACTGGGCCTGGCTAGTCTAGAGAAGAGAAGGACCAGGGGAGACAGGAGAGCAGTCTTCCAATACTTGAGGGGCTGCCCCAGAGAGGAGGAAGGGGGTCAAGCTATTTTCCAAAGCCCCTGAAGGCCCGACAAGGAATAATGGGTGGAAACTGAACCAAAGAGAGGTTCAACCAGGAAATAAGGAGAAACTTTCTGACAGTGAAAACAACCAACCAAGTTGCCTTTGGAAGTTATGGGAGCTTCATCACTGAAGGCTTTCAAGAAGAGACTGGATTGCCATCTGTCCGAAATGGTATAGTTTCCTGCTTGGGCAGGGGGTTGGACTAGATGACCTACAAGGTCCCTTCCAACTCGGTTATTCCTGTGTCCAAGTGGCTCTTGACCTCAGCAATAGGTGGTTGCGTAACCTCCCCACATGCCCATTAATGCTGGCTTTCTTCTAGTTTATGAGCCGCTGCAAGGATGAAGTGCTGCTTGTTCCAAAACACGGGATAATAAAGACGGGAAGTAATTTGTTCTCAGCCGGATCTGTGCGCTTGAGGGCAAAACGCAAGCTGACATCTTTGGCTGCCCTAAAATGCAGTGTAATGCCGGACAGCACTTAACAGCAAAATCAATATCCACGGGAAAAAAGCAAGTTTATTAGCAGCAGCTAAAATGGAGGAAAGGATCCCATCTACATCTGAATTTCTTTCCCTGCCTTCCTTCCTTCTTTCTTTCCTTTTCTTCCTCCCTTTCTCTTCCTTCCTTCCTGTCCCCCTTCCTTCCTCCCCCTCCCTCCTTCCATTTCTTCCTCTCTCCCTCTCTCCCTCTCCTTCCTTCCTTCCTTCCTTCCTTCATTCTTCCCTTTGTCCCTCTCTCCCTCCCGTCCTTTTTTATTTCCCTTCCTTCCTTTTCCTTTCTTCCTCCCTCTCTTCCTTCCTTCCTTCCTGTCCCCCTTCCTTCCTCCCCCTTCCTCCCTCCATTCCTTCCTCCCTCCCTCCCTCTCTCCCTCCCTTCCTTTCTTCCTTTCTTCCTTCATTCTTCCCTTTTTCCTTCCTTCCCTCCCTTTTTTATTTCTTTCTCTTCCTTCCTTTCCCCCCCTTCTTCACTCTCTTCCTCCCTTCCCCCTTCCTTCCTTCTCTGCAGTTGGAGACTTGGAAGCCTCCATGGGTATTCCCTTCTTCCTTGTTTTGCCTCACTCTCTCTTTCCCAGAGGAACACAATCCAATCTCTCCCCTTCCACCCAAGCCCTGGAGCCACTGCAGGCGTGAGTGAGGGGGCTTTTCAATCTCCTGGGCTGCCCTTTTGAGGGTCTCCTCGCCTGTTTCCTGGTAGGTGTCGTTTAATGGATGAGGTGAGCCGTCAGCTTCAAGTGGTGATGTTGGTTTATCAGATGCCAGCTCTCTTTTTCCTGCATACTCTGGGCTCGGTGGAGACAAACATATGGGGTTGTCATTCCTCTGCTTAGCCAACATTGATCTTTCGGCATGGTTAATGCGGACCATGGATCTTTTCTCCCTGTTCTGTCTCCCTTCTCTAACCAGTTTGATCTTGGGCAATTCATATCTGGCCTGAGTCGCTGTTAATGTGCGGCGTGATTTTTCATCCGTTGTGGCTTTGTTTACTGATGACCGGCAAATGCTGTTGCTTTGAATTTCCTGCAAGCTGATCCTATGTAAAGATAGGGATTGCTGTTGACCTCATTTAAAAGGCTCCCACTGGAGGAAGGGGGGGGGGGGGGGGGAATATAATAATTAGAAGAAGAAGAAGAAGAAGAAGAAGGAGAAGGAGGAGGAGGAGGAGGAGGAGGAGGAGGAGGAGGAGGAGGAGGAGAAGAAGAAGAAGAAGAAGAAGAAGAAGAAGAAGAAGAAGAAGAAGAAGAAGAAGAAGAAGAAGAAGAAGAAGAAGAAGAAGAAGAAGAAGAAGAAGAAGAAGAAGACGGCGCCCTTGTTTTCAAGAATTTTACATCGGAATCCACAACAATGCTATTATCTCGCTTTGATTCCAGAGGCGATTCCAAAAGGAAGGGATTTCTTATCCTTCTTCCCTTCAAGTTTCCCCACAGAACAATTAAAGGATTGTGGGGAACTTCAGGACCCTCTGAGCTTGGTGGTTTTCTTGCAGACGTTTCATTACTCAGCTAGGTAATATCATCTGTGCTAGAAGGGAGGAGGGTTTGTGGAAAGGAGGAGGAGGAGGAGGAGGAGGACTGTGGGGTCCTTGCTGCTCTCTGAGATTGGTGGTTTTCTTGCAGACCTTTCCAGACCCAACTAGGTAACATCATCCGTGCTAGAAGGGAGAGAGGTTCACTCTCCAAATTACTGGTTTTACCTTGCAGGAAGAGAACCTTTTGGCTTCTAAACCTGAACCAGTAAAAGCAACTGAATGAGTTTTCAAGAGTGGTGGTTTCAAGATGCAGTAAATAAACAGAAGTCCACCGAAAGAGGACCAAACATTTCTGTCTGCCGCTTGCTCCATGAAATTTCAGTGCTCTGCAGATGGAAAATGTTGGCTCGTGTTGAAGGCCAACCGTTGCATTAAAATTCTGAAGCGTTAAGATATACCCCCTCCTCAAAAAAATGAAGGCAGAGGTTTGTTGACATTGGGTTGGTTTGAATGAGGTGGTGTGTCCACATTTTCCTCTCTGAGAAGCATTGAATTAAGTTTCTCAAAGCTTCAGGACACGTGAGCTACCTACTGGTTAGTCTTGTAGCAGAGATGGCTGGTGGGAATGGGGACATGGTAACATAAAATGAAAGTGCATCTCATCGTAGCATCCCTTGACCTTAAAGATCTGGGTCAGAGGTTCTTGTTGAAGTCTGTAACTCAATCCAACCAAACTGAAGCCATCTCCGGAGCCATACCAGAATCACTAGATTCTACAGAAAATTTCTGTAGATTCTTAGAATTGATGTCATGGTAATTGTTTCCTCATTTGCTCATGGAATTCCCTGTTCTATCAGATCATTCTCATTCAGCAAAACCACTGCTATCCTGTCTCCCCTGGTCCTTCCCTTCACTAGACCAGCCAGGCCCAGTTCCAGCAACCATTCTTCATATATTTTAGTCTCCTGTCCCCTCATCATCCTGGTTGCTCTTCTTTGCACTCTCAACATCTTCTTTATGGTGTGGTGACCAAAACTGGATGCAGTACTCTAGGTGTGGTCTTACTAAGGCTTTATAGAGTGGTATTAGTACCTCACTTGATCTTGATTGTATCCCTCTGTTAATACAACTTAGGATTGCATTGGCTTTTTTGGCTGCTGCTGCACAAGGCTGGCTCCTATTTAGGTGGTTGTCCATAAGACTCCAAGATCCCTCTCACAGTTCCTGCTATTAAGCCTGGTTTCACCTAGTCTATATATGTCCTTTTGGTTTTTCTTGCCTAAGTGTAAAGCTTTACTTTTCTCTATGCTGAATTTCATTTTGTTAGATACGGCCCACAGAGAGGAGGGGCGTCAAGCTATTTTCCAAAGCACCTGTAGGAATAATGGATGGAAACTGAACAAGGAGAGATTCAATCTAGAAATAAAGGAGAAACTTTCTGACAGTGAGAACAATCAACCCATGGAACAGAAGTTGCCTTTGGAAGTTGTGGGAGCTTCATCACTGTTCAAGAAGAGATTGGATTCCCATCTGTCAGAAATGGTGTAGGGTCTCCTGATTGGGCATGGGGTTGGACTAGATGACCTACAAAGTCCCTTCCAACTCTGATTATCTGTTATCTGTAAGGCCCTTGTGTTGTAGTTCAGACAATATTTTCCTTTTAAAAATGCTTACTTTTTGTACTCCTTCTATGCATGCAACCAGATAGGATCTCCATCATGGACATTTAAAATATCAGAAACAGGACACCCTGCTCCGGAGACCAAGATACATTTGACCTCATAAATTCTTTTGAATCGGTTTGAAGCTGCAGCTCGTTTCAACTTTGAAAACCGGATCATCTCCCTGAAACCAGGATTTGCGAGGACTTCTCGTCTTCTCTCGAAATATGGACGCAGGATGGATGCCCATGTGAATTCACAATAGGGAATTTTAAGTCTCTGCCACTCCCCCATCCATGTGCATACCATAATAGTCTCTTGACTGCTGGGCTCTTGCCATCTGTTGGATGGCAAGCAGCCCACTCTGTCAGCTTTTTAATTTTTTTTTCCCTTCCCCTCCTAATGTTTAGAATGTCCTCCAGACCATTTGGAGAAGTCAGGTTTTGTTTTTTTTAAATAAAAAGCAGAAAAAATGCCCAGGAAACAGAAGGGAATGTAAAATTATCTTCAATAATGTGTATGTTTCGCTTATGCTCGGTTGAGAAATCAAGAAATTGCAAGCGTCATTTTTTTTCCCCCTCTGCCGAAAGAATAGGTTAATTATTCGTGTTTGTGGGTTGTTCTTTGTCTTCTATTGCTCAGCATGAGATGCACCCCAAAACATTTAGCATGTTACCAAATCCATAGTTTTCCAGAGGACACACATTTTGTGATTTATGGTCTGTGGTGTGCATGAATGTATTTAGAATTTGTCTCAAGGAATGTGCATGAAAAAGCATGTTTTTACCAAGTTTGACTAAGCCATGGATAGCATCTTAATATAGCCAACCAGATTAAATCTTGTTGGGTTTCATCAACAGAATCTGTCAGCACAATATGCTTCCATTATTCAGATTTTATTATTCTCTCTTATAGAAAAGAATCTAAAAAGACACTTTGGGTGTTTGGACTTCTCCTTGGTTAAAATGGCTACCTATTTTTTTCCGGTCTTATTCATTTTTAAAAACTTTAATTTTTGTTTTTGGGGGGAGATTTATTTTCCTGTCATCTGGACATCTTGACCATGATTTTAATCAAAGTTTAACCTTAAATACAGCATTTTTTTTCTTTTCTTCTCCCTTGTAAACTACCCAAGACATGGTTCAGTATTTATGTTCTCAGAGCACCACGCAACCTGAAGTGTACAACTGGATCTGAACTGAATGAGGTTGTACAAAGCTCATATAGGGTGCATCAGAGGTTTTGTATAAAGAATATTGTCAACTCATAAAATATTTCTACGGTCTTTTTAGAGTGGCCAACAGAAAGGGAGCGGGGAAAGCAGCAGCTTGGAAATCGAAAGTGCATTCCATAAATAGTTTTTTAAAGATAGTAACTAGGTGACTGAAGTTTCTGCCGTGCAAAATTCTAACTGGAGAATATGATTGAAGACTCTTGGCTATGGATGTGTCCCATTGGAGAATATGAATCATGATACATCCAGGGGGTGGGGGGAAAACTAAGGTCAAGGGTGACAATGAATTATGTGTCTCAGAGTCGGCTACACCCACGCAGTGCCGGACATGTTAACTCCCAGTAAATCCTTTTGAAGTTTTGGAAGTTTGTACTCATAATAGATCTATCTCCAGCCAACCTTTAATTTCTTTCTTATCCTCCACTCATTTCCCTTGACTGTTAGTTGGCCAGATTCTTGTAGAGAGCTTAAGCTTGCAATAAATTGTTATACTCATTTGAACTGCCTGAATGTCCTGATTTCCCTGTTGTTTGTTTGTTTTTAAATAAAAAAACCTTACACTGTTATGTGAGAACCAAGACTATTTCAATATCATTTATTCAACTTATTTATGTTTCATTTTTCTTAGCGCCAATAACCCTGGCCTACAGATACACCCAGTTTTCAACTTACAACCAGTCACTTATCAAGAGTTCAGAGTTACAGTGGACTTCCCAAAGGCCACTTACAACCCAGTTCTTAAGAAGACATACTGTCTTCCCCGATCTGCATCCAGGATGTGTGTGGTTTCACGTAGGAGGGAAATGTTTCCATTGTGCCATAGCTTTGTACGAAAGTTTGATGGTGGATGTTTAAACTGGGTTTTCGTCACCTGTTGCATCCACTGTTGTACCACATCTGGATGTGCTCATGTGTACAGCCAGAGCATGGCCTTTAAGATCAATCCTTAGATCTTCTGCAGGAGAAGAGGAACTCCTTTCCCCCAACAGTGCTGAGACAAGATAATTCTTCTCATTGATCAAAGACAGTTTTTAACGTCTCAAGGAATAGGAAGTTAGAAATGGGTAGAACTGGGACTTGGAGACTGGAGTCTTTTCAGCGCATTTCTGTCAAGTGAGTTCTAACAACAAAATTGCTATGTGGTACTTTCAGAACTCAAGAAGGATAGATTAAACATTTCTTTTAAAGCATGTCACTAGAGGCAGAACTGTTTATTAAGAGGTTTACTTAGCTGAAGAAACTTTGTTCTTCAAGTAATTCCATAAGTGTGATCGGTTGTTCTTTTAAGTGAACTGAGGGAAGCTCAGCTGTTTGGATACATCTGCAGGTTGGATTTAAGGATACGCTGTGTATTAAGGCTCCCTTTTTTTAAAAAAAAACAGTTGAACAAAAGAAGAGTCGAGCTTAAGTGAATTGCTTGGTGCGTTGTATAACACATTCAGGAATCTTTTTCCTCAACATGCACCGGGATGCAAGGCCAGAAAAGAAATTCCAAAAATATGTTTTGGCAAGAACCAAAAAAGAAACTATTGTCTGCCTGTGTGGACTCCAATTGGCTTGTCAAAGTTTTGGAATCTGAAAGGAAATAGAAATCAAACCTGACAATCCAGAATATTATGAGGAACTGATAGGTAATGAAAATTGCACACCTCCAGGAGTGGAAGGATGGGGGGGAGGGGAGGAGGAGGAGGAGGAGGAGGAGGAGGAGGAGGAGGAGGAGGAGATGATCTGGGGGTAAGTCTGCTTATGATTTGCAGAAGTGTGGACTTATCTAAATGAACGCCACCCTCATGCTTCAAGAAGAATGCCTTTTTTCTTTCTCAAAGGAGGTTCTCTCTCTCTCTCTCTCTCTCTGATTGTCAACTACTTGGAGCTTCATCATAGGGATGGTTATTTTTAGGGACTTCCCTGTTGATCCCTGGTTAAAATTTTATTCATGACTTGAACAAGAGAGAGTGAGACAAAAGAAGGGGTCATTTTGGTGGCTCCTTGATTAGGTCTCATCAAAAAGCTACAGCCTACTCAAAGAACTACAACCTGCTCAAGGAACTAGCAAGAACACGGCCACCGACATTGATAGGGCAAGACACTTGTATGTAAACAAAGAGCAAATCCTTCTCCCTTCTAGAAATGATGATACTACCTAGGTGGGTAATGAAACCTCTGCAGAAAACCACCAAGCTCAGAGAGTAATAAGGACCTCCACAATTCCTTCTCCTGAGTGGTGTGATTCAATTTGTTTTACTACCAGTTCTGTGGGCATGGCTTGGTGGGCGTGGCAGGGGAAGGATACTGTAAAATCTCCAGTCAGAGATGGTATTTGCCGGTTTTCCAAACGCCTCAAAATTTCCACTACCGGTTCTCCAGAACTGGTCAGAACCCACTGAATACCATCTCTGCTTCTCCTTCACTGCTATAACTTCTCCTCCTCCTCCTCCTCCTCCTCCTCCTCCTCCTCCTCCTCCTCCTCCTCCTAAACTGCCAAGCTCAGTTCTCTCCAAGGAGCCCCAGAAACTTTGCACTTCCAACCCCTTGCCTGTCGTGTCCCTAGCGCCAACCATCCTTAGTTACAATCTGCCTGACTCCAAGTCCTTCTAAGACCGGGGAGGGAAGGAGGGTTGGCCGAACACAAGCGCACTTGAACGAAGCTGACAGAACGGCCCACGTTAGGGAAAACCACCCAAGTCTCTTGGTCCTCGCGATTTATCATCCATTAGCCTAGTTTCGCACAGCAGCGATGGTGGGCCATGATGGCTGAGTATCAGAGAGCTTTGGGAATCCATCAAGCCCTCCTCTCCACGAGATGAGCCATAAATCAAGCGTGGCTACGTCTGAGGTTGTTTTCTGCCCGAGCTAATACAGGTGTTTCGTCTTTCTGTCGCATCCGGAGGTGATGCTGCATTACTTTGCAACCAGTGACTTTCTGGGTGTGCTGGATTCTCTCCCTCCCGTTGGCACCTCGTGGTGCCAAGATGGTGAAGCGTAATCTAAGCCGTCTGGTGTGTTCTCCGGAAGCCCCCGAAGTCAATAAGGCCAGAGCAAGGAATCAAAGAGGGACGCAGCAGCTCAGTGGTTAAGACACTGAAGTTGTGGATCAGAAAGGTCAGCAGTTCGGCAATTCGAATCCCCAGCGCCGCGTAATGGAGTGAGCTCCCGTTACTTGCCCCAGCTTCTGCCAACCTAGCAGTTCGAAAGCACGTAAAAAAATGCAAGTAGAAAAATAGGGACCCCTTTGGTGGGAAGGGAATAGCGTTCCGTGCGCCTTCAGCATTTAGTCATGCCGGCCACATGACCACGGAGACGTCTTTGGACAGCGCTGGCTCTTCGGCTTTGTAACAGAGATGAGCACCGTCCCCTATAGCCGGAAATGACTAGCACGTATGTGTGAGGGGAACCTTTACCTTTTAAGGAATCAATAACGTCAGAGTAAAGATTGTACGATCAGGTGGAAAAGGGTGCCATTGGGCTGGCAGTGTCTTACTAGGGGTATCATAACCCACCAACATGGATCAGAAATGGAATTAAAAGAAGCTTTTCTCCTTTGTCCACCCTGTTCCTCTCCTTTCTTTCACAAAGAACTAGAAGATTGTCTAGTCTTGTGTCTTCCCTCCTTAATGTACAATTTCACCTTGGGGAATAGCTGCCCGTTATTGATTTAGCTAGGAAAAATATAACCCAGAATATATTAAACGGGGTTGGTCCCTATCTGAACTGGCAGCGCGTGTAAATTTCTAGCTTTTTAGCAGAGGAAGCAAGCCGTAACTGCCTTTGGTTTTCATCTTGCCGATAGGTTTCTTTAAAAAGGGAAAGACATTGTTAGATGACTATTGATTTCTCGCTGCGCACGGTTGTACCCGTGACGTGTCTTGTTCCAGCTTTTACGAGAAGGCTGTTAAATGGGGGCGCAGGAGGGAGAGTCCATCATCTGGGGCCAAACGTTGGGGCTTTTACGACCTCCCCACCCACTCGTGGATTAAATAACCTTCAGCCTCACTTGGTAGCTGCCATTTTTCCTCTCCTGTGAAAGATGGACAGAGGACAGACAGACAGATGGGTGGATGAGTGTGTGGAAAGATGGAGAGAGAGAGAGAGAGAGAGAAAGAGAGAGAGAAAGAGAGAGAGAGAGATACGAACGGATGGATTGATAGATGATTAGATAGATAGATAGATAGATAGATAGATAGATAGATAGATAGATAG
>NW_020769394.1:3698164-3734525 GCF_900518735.1 Pseudonaja textilis
GGGGTATCGAGAGAAGACAATGTTTGTAGCTCAGAGTTGAACTTGGTGCTGTCTGAGCTTGCTGGATTTTTTGCAGACATTTCATTACCCAACTAGGTAAGATCATCAGTGCTACTGATGTTACCTACTTGGCTAATGGAATGTCTGCAAGGAAATCACTAAAATCAGAGAGCACTAAGGACCCCACAGAACAGGGTATGCATGTAATAAAAGGGTTAAACCAATCTCGTGAAAATCTGGATGCAATAATAATAATTTCAAAGAAAAGATCTGAGACACAGTGGTGTCCATTTTGATAGATCTGCTTAAAGAAAGAGATTGATTATTATGGGCATGGATCAACCAAGATTTTTTAAAAAACCAAAGCACGTAAAATGGACAATACAGCAACTAGACAAAACATGCTGGCATTAGCACACTTTAAGGCAAAGTTTTGCAATATTTAGGGAAACAGATCTGCCACTATCAGAGAATCAATTATTTGAAAACCTTCTAGTCTCTCTTTGGGGAACGAACATCTCAAGAAGATAGGAGGTGAGCAGGTTTTCTTTAAAGGTGGTTCCGTAGGGTGTGTTGAGAAAATGGGTTGAGTTGGATGAGAATATGGACAGTACACAATCGTGGGCTAGTTTTTTCAGACATGGAAAATGTGGAGAAGAGAGAAAGGGAGGTTGGGAATGCTTGTCCCTAGCTGCTGGAAAAGGGACATTACGATTCCATTGTGAAATTCATGGATTGTAAACAGGCTTGTGTGTAACTATACACCACACATGTTACAAAATGCTGACAGTCTCTGGCAAAGAAATAGGGGTGGGTTTGGAAGAACAAGAAAGGGAACTCTCTGTAGAATCAGCACTTTTACGTCCATGCAAATTGTACAAGCTCATTTTACCCCACAGAACTGGGGTTTCCCCCCATTGTCGGCTTCCATGGAGAACCAAACACCTTGCTGAGATACAGAAATGAGTCACTTAAGCCAGATGGAAGTTTAAGGCCTTCATTTCAGTCAACAAGCTTGCATTCCAAAAGATTCCAGCTGTTGAACTGTGGTGCTTGACATCTGGTACAAATGCAGTTGTTGCTCTTGAACCAATGAAAGTTCACCATTTCTGGTCTGGATGCTTGGACAATCAAGTCCCTGTAAGGAAGTTTCAGATCCCAGCATCTCCAAGAAGGACTGGGAAAGACCTTCAAAGGCCTGGCTCTCTTTGATCCATCACTCTAATCTAAACAACATGGACCTTGTAGAAGAACCAACCATCTGACTTAGCCTCCTGTTCAGTGGTGGTATGCTACTGGTTTGGACCAGGTTGGCTGAATTGGTAGCCTCCAACGATCAGCTGAGAGGAGAAAGAAGAGAAAAGTGGTGGGTGTGGCAGGGGAAGGTTACTGCAAAATCCCATGCCTGCCCCACCCCAACAACCTACATTCCAGGTCTGTTTTCCTGTGCAGGGCAACCAAAGAAGACCCAACTGATCAGTTGGGATTCAATGGGAGGCAGAGAATAGATGGGGGTGGGGCCAATCAGAGGCGGAATTGGCCGGTTCTCCAAACTAATCAAAATTTCCGCTACCGGTTTTCCAGAACTGGTCAGAACCGGCTGAATACCACCTCTGGCGCATGCGCATGAAGTGTGTGCATGTTAGGGTTAGGCTTAGGGATCACCAAACCAATAGTGGAACAGGTAAGATCCTATTGCTACTCCTGATCTCTATGTTACCCAGCAGCTAAAGGTTGTTAGAATTGAGCCACCGTTGAAAGCTACTGCTAATCAACCTAGAAAGAGAAGAGTTGTGTCAAATTGGTTGACCAGCTTCTCTAAACATCTCGGCTACTTTTCTGTCTTATTTTCCATGGTGCCTGTATCTCTTGTAGTAGAAGCAATTGACGCCACTTAGCAGGGAGATATCTCCCAAGACTTCTGGTTATAATTAGAAGCTGTCCATGGAATTTTGAGATTCCATTTCTCTAATTAGTTGTCTAATTAGGAAGATCTTCCCAACTTAACATCTTCCACCTTTGCTGAGCTGACCAGAGAAGCAGAATTTTCATTCAACCTCCAGAAATACTTCGAAGCAAGTTGTATACACTCGATCAGAGTTTCTTGCACCTTGCAAGAATATATGGGTATATCAGGACTCTAGATGATGAGAAATTGAAATGTATGTTAGAGACAACCGTTGTGTTCTCTTACAGGTCAAAGTCTCTTTCAAGCAGTCAGGATTGTGTTTAGCTAGTGAGCCCGGACTGATTTTCCCAGGCTCTTATCTATGATATTCCAGTCCAGAGGTGATGTTTGTTTAAGAGAAAATTGCACAGAGCGGGATTTAAATAGCATCCTGGCAAAAACCCATCAAAACAACCAGCCAGAGGATTGTCTTCTGAGAATCCGAGCTCAGGAAGACCGTTCCCTTTGCTCTTCATACCTTTGTGCTATAAGTACAGGTAATGTCACAAATCTGGCACTCTGTTCAACAAGCAAAAATTGTCACACAACGCCAAAGCAATGGTTCCCGTGCCTTTCCTGGGAAAGGATATTTACCTCTATATATAAAAGCGAAATGCCACTCATGCATCATCACAAAAATCCCCAGAACCGTAAAGCCTACACACTTGAAATTTGGCACTTAGGTTTGGCTTCTAGGGGCTCACTAAGAAAGGGTTTTTCAAAATGGCCATCAGATCATTAGTATTTCTTATATAGTAATTAACACGCTCTTATACTAAAGAGTTCTACTCCCGCTCCTCACCTGAAATCTCTTCCAAATGCAAAACACAAACAGAGGAGAGGCGTTTCAGTTTCACAGCACCAAGAAGCTTTAGTACAGAACAGTTGAGCTAAGCCACGCCCAGGCTCCTTGCTGTCTCCTTCTTGCTCACACAGCAAATACTCTTTCAGTTTCCAAACAACCCTCAGCTCTCTCACACACTGACAGGATGCTAGCCAAATGAATACCAATGGATGTTGGTAGGCAGAGGCAGAATTTCCCCACCTTATTTTCCTCCCCCAAAACTAAGCCCGACCACATAGTTTCATAGCGAAGCACGGGTATAGAGCTAGTAATTTAATATTTGTGTAGTAGGACAAGCGAGCTTGGGGTGTTGAAGCACGCATCTGCTGCCCAATTCAGCTTTGAACACAAACTTCCTTGAAAGCCAACATAAGAATCATGGCATCCTATAACTATTGGGCACGAAAGACCAGGTCTACATAGGTATATCTAATTAAACTGATAACGATAACAGAATAACAGGGTTGGAAGGGACCTTGGAGGTCATCTAGTCCAACCCCGTGCCCAAAGCTGGAATCCTTACTCCAGCCCAAATAAATAGTGAGCACCTCCTACACAGAAATGCCAAGCTCCCGAAGACATTTCAGTTCCCATACATCTAGAAGTGATTTAAGATTGGGATCTTTTTTGAGGTGTAAAACCTGTAAATCAACATAATCTATTGACTTAGAACTGAGCGTAAGGAGGTTACTCGTAGGCATCTGTGAGCAGGTCGTTTAGAGTGGCAAATGATACCCATGCATTGTAACATCAGGCAATTTTCCATCTTACTAACTTCTGTAACATCAGGCAAGCGTTTCCATCTTACTATCTTCTGATGTCATGGTGCTTGTTGAATAATTGCTACATTTGTGCACAGAAGATACGCCTGTCGCTTGATGTCATTGTGGCTTTTTAGCAGATAGTAGGGTTGCATCTCAGCTACTTAGACTTCAAACGAGATGCCTGATGTTTCCTAAGAGTTGAATGATGCATATATTTCAACCCGTGGCTTAACCTCCAATATGTGGACAGTCCTTTTTGGTGGCGGAGGCAACATCAGAGTTATTCAATTCTTTGACAATCTGTGATGGTGGTGCCCTAGCTGTCAAATATGGTTGCCTCTCTCTGAATCTCCAGGACTATTTCTTTGTCTGCAAAAGCAATTGTTCCAAATCTCTTCCGTTTGCTAGAAACCCTTCCCCCCACTTTAAATTGCATATTTATTTGAAGGAAATGATGCAGTGGTGGGATTCAAAAATGCTTACTACCGGTTCTGTGGGCGTGGCTTGGTAGGCATGGTGTGGCTTGGTGGGTGTGGCAGGGGAAGATTACTGCAAAATCCCCATTCCTTCCCCACCCCACTGACCTGCTTTTCAGCTCATGTGCAGGACAACCAAAGAAGACCCAGCCGATCAACTGAGACTTGGGAGGCAGAGAATAGATGGGGACGGGGCCAGTCAGAGATAATATTTGCCGGTTCTCCAAACTACTCAAAATTTCCACTACTGGTTCTCCAGAAGTGATCAGAACTGGTTGAATACCACCTCTGGCTGGAAGGGATGTTGAAAAGTCTTCTAGCCCAAACCCCTACTCAAAGCAGGGGGACTTATACCATCCTGGACAGATTCTTCTACGTTCAACCACATGTGGAATAAACCGATTTCTGCATAGCTACATAGTGGCACGGAAGAAGTCAGGATTGATACCCTCAGTTTTCTGGGGGAGCTCATGAGCATAGATAGAGCCCAACACCTCACAGAACTGTAGCAAGCAACAGTTAACCTGGTGCTTTTAATCTATATTTATATATATAAAAGCGAAATACCCCTCATGCATCATCACCAGATATCCAGAACTTGAATTTTGGCAGGTATGTTCCTCTTGGCTTCTAGGTGCACACTAAGAAAGGGCCAGTCAGAGGTAGGATTTGCCGGTTCTCCGAACAACTCCTAATTTCCGCTACCAGTTCTCGAGAACCGGTCTGAACCGGCTAAATACCACCTCTAAAATGATGGCAGCTCAAAACAAATCCTTAGACTAGCCTTCTTCAACTTGCAATGCTCCAGAATTTAAAACATGAAGACTTCCAGAGTGCTCAGCCAGCACAGGGAACAAATTCTTGGAATGCTGGAGGACTAATTTTTAGACGTTTTGGCGATCTCTGGGCTGGGGAAAGGAACTCTAAAACTGGCTTACCCTTTGCACAAGTCGCTGTGTAAAATTTGGGCGCCTTCCCTGAGTCTGTTCGGCTGTTTCACACGCCGGGTTAAAATGTTTTGTTTGTAGACTTTATTGCAAAGCTTCCCCACCCATGTTTTTTCGCTCCCCAGGTGTGGCTTTCGATGTACATTTGACATCGTGCCTTGTGTTTTATAATGTTACCACCCAAAGGCACGATGCGTGATGCAACTGCGTCGTTCAAAGTTAAACAAACATCTCCCTTATAAATCCTGATTGATCTGAAATGGCAGGAACATCCAATCTCAACACGTTTGCCTGCCAGGAAATGATTTGAATTCGTTAACCCGTTTCTGATGTTCTGAGAGGAGGAACAATGCAGCCAGTGGGAAAACTCTCACTTGGGCAACATTTAGAAGGAGAATAGCCCAGGACGTCAGAATCTAGCACTGATGATAACGCTACCTAGATGGGTCACAAAATGCCTGCAAGAAAGCAACCAAGCTGAGTGTTCTGACCCAAACCTGATTCCAAGAGAGCAAAGCCAAGACAAAGGCAGCAGCACAACCTTTTAATGTTTCATCTATGAATCCTGTTTCTTCACAGATAAAAGGCTGCTTCCAACTAATTAGCTCCCACAAGAAAGAGCCTTGCCAAGTTTTTTTCAAGGCTGCCAAAACACAACAGATAAGAAATAGTTTACAACACAAGAGTCTTCAAATACCAACTCTAATGTCCACGAGGCTGAGTTTCAAAACGTCTTTGCCTTCTGCAAAGAAGGTTAGTTTCACAGCTGCCTTTTATCTTCTTGAAGGAGGGGCCATTACCTTGCAGCCTTCCCCCCGAGTCCCCCGTGCTGTTGTAGCTGCTCTTTTCTGCGAACAGCTCTGTGCGCATGCACACTTGGCACAGGTTCCTCGGGAACCTCCTCATCGCTGCTATCAGCCCCCCACAATCTCCGAAGGCAGCAGTCTGCTCCTTGATGGTCCTGGCCCCTCACCTGAGTCCTCGCTCTCCTCAGCCGTCCGCACCTGCTCTGCCAGCTAACCACAACAGAGAGCATCAGGAACCACACAGTTCAACCCTAAGCTTTGAATGTTCTCTTCTATGGATGGCATGATCTTCAAACGTCAAAGCAGGTTCATCTTTGGAAGTGTTTGTTTAATTACTCCATGGGCTCTCTGTTCAAGGGATTGCAAACACTTCTGTTTCACTTAATGCCCACGGAGATTCTCAGTCATCCAGATCATGATTGTCCCAGAGGTGTTTTTTTTAAAGGCAACTGAATTTTCTCGAAGACATTTCACTTCTCATCCAAGAAGCTTCTTTAGTTTTAACTAGTGGAGGATGGAAAGGATTTACACAGTCGTTATCACTCTGATTGTCCCTTAGTATTTATTACCCTTCTGTTGAACTGAGAAGGTTCCTAAAACTCATTTTCAAGACTCTCAATTCACTGGAATCCTTCCTTTATTTTTTATTTTTTAGTTAAGCAAGACCAGAAATCCATACTTGCTTACAACCCAACTCAACACCGATTCTCGTTCTTCCGTTCGTGTCCTTCAACGGTTTATTTTCAGTCTCCCGCTCGTTTCTACTTTCTTGAAGGAAAATTGAAATGGATTATATATATATATATATTCTAAAGACACCATCTAGGCTTTGGGGAGCAATTCGTTTGTGATTTTGGTCACCACGTTGCAAAAGGTGGTCTTTGGGTCACAGTTTTGGTCACCACATTACAAAAAAAAAAAGATAGGCTTGGAAAAAGAAGAGCAACCAGGATGATTAAAGGCCTGGAGGCTAAAATATATGAAGAACGGTTGGAGGATTTGGGGTTGGCTAGTCTAGCGAAAAGAAGGACTAAGGTGGGACATGATAAGAATATTCCAGCATTTGAGAGGCTGCCACAAAGGGGGTCGAATTATTCTCCAAAGCATCAGAGGGCAGGACAAGAAACAATGGATGGAAACTAATCAAAGAGAGAAGCAATCTGGAATTTAGGAGAAACTTCCTAACAGCAAGGACAATTAACCAGTGGAACAACTTGCTACTAGAAGTTGTGGGTGCTCCCTCACTGGAAGTTTTTAAGAAGAGACTGGACAGTCACTTGTCTGAAATGATATAGGATCTCCTGTTTGAGCAAGGGGGCTGGACTAGAAGACCTTCTAGGTCCCATTCAACTCTATTCTGAATCTATTTAACGGAAATAATGGGACTTATTAGTATTACCTGCCTATCAAGTCCAGAATAGACCCTTTACCTCGGTGGAAGTAGCTTAGGAGTAAAACTATCTGAACTACCCTCGTTTTGTGGAATATGAATTCCCTAGTGTGGTTTTAAAAGCTCTTTTATTCCCTCCAGCCTCGCTACTTCCCCCTTTCGGCTAGCTTTAAGCCTCTCCGATCTTTTAAATGTAGGAAGAGATTAATAAAAGATGATTTAAGCAACCTGATCTGAGTTTTCTTGACTGATTGTGTGAGGCAATGCAAAGGTTTCGTTCGGGTGCTGACAGTTTTAAGAACTACCATTCTTAAAGGGCTGAAGCAACGTAGTTTTGGAGGGGGAGTTGAATTCGAGCATATTATTCCAAGGTGTTTTCTCTGTGAAGTTTCTTCTCCCCAACAAATGCTTTGTGTCGATACACCCCAAATAAAAAGAAATTCTTAAATGCTGGAATCCTGGTTGTTTCCCCCTTCCATTAAAAGCTTTATTGAGAACCAGCTCGATCCCCGTGCTTCACTACGAAACTATGTGGTCGGGCTTAGTTTGGGGGGAGGAAAATAAGGCGGAGGGGAATTCTGCGTCTGCCTACCAGCATCCATCATTATTCATCCAGCCAGCATCCTGTCAGTGTGTGAGAGAGTTGAGGCCTGTTTAGAAACTGAAAGAGTATTTGCTGTGTGAGCAAGAAGGAGACAGCAAGGAGCCTGGGCGTGGCTTAGCTCAACTGTTCCGTACTAAAGCTGCTCGGTGCTGTGAAACTGAAACTGAAACTCCTCTGTTTGTGTTTTGCATTTGGAAGAGATTTCTTTTCAGGTGGGGAGCGGGAGTAGAACTCCTTAGCATCAGAGCGCGTTAATAATAATAATATAGGAAATATTATTCCTTCCCTCCCTTCCCCCTCCCTTGCCCTCCCTTTCCTTCCTTCCTTTCTCCCTCCCTCCCTTCCTTCCAGGATCAATTACAAGAGGATTTCTCTGCAGTATGAATAGAACAGGCTGCTCCGTCTTCTAGAAATAGGGGGGGGGGAGGGGAGGGAAAAGAGGGAAATTGATGATTCTGCACAAATCCCCTGCTGATCACCGCTACATAGTGCTGAGTCACGGATATTATCATTTTTTTTTCCCCTGCTGATCTGTTTTTGCTGCAACTTGCTTGAAAACGTGTCTAAGCTTTGGTGAGCTAAGGGTGATATCACAAAGCATCCATCCTCCCCTTTTTCTCCAAACTCCCGAACGCTCTCACCTCCGCTGAGATTAAAATTTCCTTTTTCTAACCAGGGAACCATTCTTACACGTTGAGGGGTACGGCCTTTCTCAACCCGGTGCCCTCAACGCATGGGGGTGGGTTGTATTTCCACTGGTTTGATTGGCGGGAAATTTGGGGGGGGACTTACAGACTCAACCTATGGGGAGAACGTCGGGTTAGGTAATAGAGCAATGTGTCAGGCGAAGATGCTCATCCCAGGTATGTCCCTCGGGACAGGAGGGAATTATGAGTCACGGTGCAGCGTGGCTGAGCTCACTGCTGCAGCAAGAAAGAGCAATGAAGTCATGAGACCAAGATAGAATGTAGGTTGCTTAGAGAAGCGGTTTATTGTCAGCTCAGGCCAAGAAAGAACCTAGGTAATGTTCAGGTGGAATCGGAAGAACAGAGTTGGAAGGGACGATTGAGTTGGCCTTCTAGTCCAACTCTTTATACCATTTCAAGCAAGTGGTTGTCCAATCTCTTCTTCAAAACCTCCAGCGATTGGAGCAGCCACAACTTCTGGAGGTAACCTGTTCCACTGATGAATTGTTCTCACCGTTAGGAAATTCTCCTTAGTTCTAGGTGGGATCTCTTAGATTAGATCAAGGGTCTTCAAACTTGGGAAGTTTAAGACTTGTGGATTTCAACTCCCAGAATTCCTGAGCTAACATGACAGGAGGAGGAGTTCTGGGAGTTGAAAGTCCATAAGTCTTAAAGCCGTCAAGTTTGAAGACCCCTGGATTAGATTAGCAGAGTTAGAGGGGACCTTGTAGGTCATCTAGTCCAACCACCCACCCAAGCAGGAGACCCAACACCATCCCTGACGAATGGCAGTCCAATCTCCCCTTGGAAGCCTCCAGTGATGAAGCTCCCACAACTTCTGAAGGCAACTTCCATTCTATGGGTTGATGGTTCTCACTGTCAGGGAATTTCTCCTTAGTTCTAGGTTGCTTCTCTCCTTGATGAGTTTCCACCCATTGCTTCTTGTCCTGCCTTCAGGTGCTTTGGAGAATAGCTTGACTCCCTCTTCTTTGGGGCAGCCCCTGAGATATTGGAACACTGCTATTCTGTATCTCCTAGTCCTTCTTTTCATCAAACTAGACACACCCAATTCCAGCAACTATTAACGATACGGTGGTTTGGTTCTCTCCATCAGGAAGCTTGTCCTTAATAAAGAAAGAGAGTGAGTACAGGAAGAACATCCAAGCAGAGGGTGGGAGCATGAGAAGAACGCTGAACCAGGTTAGAGAAATGGAGCTAAACTAGCCAAGATACTTTGCCCAGGGGATGGTTTAGACGGGTGGGGAGGGGGAGCAAGCCCAGAGACAATTCACCTCCCCCATGGAAAGAAGGGAACCCTTGCTTGGAGACCCTACTGTGAGCTTAAAGTTTGTCCTTTTCACCATGTGTTATTCCATATGAGTTACCAAAATAGGATAAGAAAAGCTGTCTTGCAAAGCAAGGGGTAAACTCTGTCTCTGTCTCTGTCTCTCTCTCTCTCTTTCCAGCAAGCTTTATTTTGTTTCTTATCTTGGTTTTTGGGGAGGCAAGGCGGTGGGGGGGGGGTTCTCTCTCCCTCTGTACCAAGAAATAGGAGGAGGCGTCGCTGAAGATGTCAGTGACAGATTCTCGGTCTCTCCCCTGTGCAAAAAGACATAAAAGAGGAGCGGGGAGCATTTATTGTCCGTCCTCGGGCTAAGATGCTAAGCTTGTCGATCAGAAAAGTCAGCAGTTGGGCGGTTTGAATCCCTAGCGCCACGTAATGGAGGGAGCTCCCGTTACTTGTCCCAGCTAGCAGTTCGAAAGCATGTAAAAAAACAAACAAAATAGAGTAGAGAAGTAGAGAAATAGGGACAGCCTTTGGTGGGAAGAGAACAGCATTCTGTGCGCCTTCAAAGGTGTTTAGTCGTGCCGGCCATGTGACCATGGAGACGTCTTCGGACAGCACTGTCTCTTCGGCTGTGTAACAGAGATGAGCACTGCTCCCTAGAGCCAGAAATGACTAGCACGTATGTGTGAGGGGAACCTTTACCTTTACCATATGTCTGTCTTTGGAATCCTTGGTGCTCTCTGAGCTTGGTGGCTTGCTACGGCAGACTAGGTTAGCTTATCATTGCTGGTTAATGTGGAGTTTGGTACCTGGTGATATAAAGGAGCTTGCCCAGACAGTACTGGTAGTGGCGTTCCTTGATTAGAGTGTTGTTATTGTTTCCTACTTAATTGTTTGTCTGGGATTAATCCCTGCTTATCTGGCTGTTGGCTATTGGAGATAATGGGTCTTAAACCCTGGTCTTAAGCAGGGAGCAAACCAGGCCTGCACCACCCACATGGCCCATGGGAACACAAGGCTTGTGTCACTTGCATTGTGAACAACACAAGGAGTGAAGGGAGGGAGGAAAGGGCGGAGAGGGGAAAACTTGCCCCACGCGCCTCAACTGGCCACCAGGCTGCTTCTTTCCGCTTCTTTCTTCTTCTGCTTTTGGCTGCACGCAAGGAGGGCAGTAAAAGTATTTCTTTCTCTCCCCCAAAGTTCACCAGAAATGAGTCTTTGGGACCCTGCAAGGCCTCCTGTGCCAAGAGGCTGCATCAGCATGACAAGTCTCAGAAAGACTCGTTTCTGGCGGAGTTTGGGGGAGAGAAAGAAAGACTTCTGCTGCTTCTGCTGCTTTCCTTGCATGAAGCCAAAAGTCTCTCTCTCCCCCTGAGAACAGAGCTGGAGATGGTATCCTGCGAACCCAAATAAAGAATGATCGATCGGTAGGAAAACGGGGTGGGGAATTTTCCTGCAGACTTTTTGGGGGATTTTCCCAGGGTCTCTGGTCCGCTGGATTTAAAATTATGACTTTGGTGGTCCCTGAAGTCCAAAAGATTGGCGACCCCTGCTCCAAACCATTGGGAGAAAGTTCTCAATCATCCCTCTCTCCCCTCAAATTGGAAAGTTCTTCAAAAGAGCAGGGGGAAGAATATCGGACACAGCCATCGGGCCAGAAAGTCAAGACAGAGACAAGAAGGATCGTGTGCGAAGCCCCTATAAAATGTGGTGTGAATCGCCACCCCATTAACGAGTGTCAAACTGAGATTTAACAGAGTTGGAAGGGACCTTGTAGGTCATCTAGTCCACCCACCCCACCCCAACCAAACGGGAGATCCTACCTACACCACTTCTGACAGATGGCAGTCCAGTCTCTTCTTGAAAGCTTCCAGGGATGAAGCTCCCACAAATGAGATGAGGCAGTGGGATAAGAGCCATAATTGTCTACATGCTATTTGAAATCCAGAAGGACACCCTGCTTGGCCAGTGTTGGACACTAACAGATGAGAAGAGAAGTTGGATTCAACAGTAAAAATGTTCTTGTCTTCCCTTGTCTATTTTTTTCATCTCTTTGTTTCTTAGAATCGCAACCGAAGCGAGCAATCAACCCTGCCAGATAAGTTGTTGACGCGGCTTTTGAAGTAGCAAAGTTCTAATTAATACTTCCCCTTGCTATCATTTAAAAAGACTTCCATGTCAGCCATCTCTGGATCATCATCCTTATCAGAAACAGGGGGGAATATATGCAAATGTGTTGTTATTTATAATACATACAGTCAGATGCATTTGTAGAATAATTACATCTGCTAGCTAACTTGACCTTAGTCTAGGCAGATAGCATGAAAAATCAGAACAGCACCAGACTGGTTTGAGGAGAGGGGTGGGGGAAATTAAATTTTAATCTAAATGTTAATTTTTAAAACAGATGTACAGTTAGGAACTACTCTAACAAACATTTCCACTTCAGAGTGCTGCTATTCTGGTCTAGATCTGTCTTTTAGAGCATCTAGTATTTTGCCTACCAGTTAGGAAACCAATCGGAAAAATAGATCTGTGAGATGGCTAAGAGGTGACATCGATAGCAGGCAGTCCAACAAAAAATATAGTATTTAGCCTATACAAAAGTTTCTTCCTTGCTGTATATTTTTAATACTGTTCCAGGGTGCCATTACCATAATCTAGAGGGAAACTCTTATCATTGAATGAATGTTTATAAAATGTTTTATAGAAAAACTATGAGTTGGATTTGATCTTGTTTATGCAATAGTTCCATAAAGGCACACACCTTTGAATTAATTCCTGGGCTAAGGAATTAAAAACTAATGTTCTCCCAACTGATACCCTCCATAAATAGATCTGAGACTCTGACCTGCATTATACTCAGATTAGGATCGTAGCAACCTAGAATTGTAGAACTGGATGGGGCTTTAGATATTTTCTAGTCCCTGATTAATACGGCAGTTACTCTGGCTTAGCGTATTCCTAAAATTTCTTTTTCTAAAATCACCGGTGGCATTATAATTGTGTTGAGGATGTCTCTTAATATTTGGAGGAGTTGTAGATATCTTCCTCTAATTGGTACGTTTGGTGAATTATGTTTTGTATTAGTTATTCGGTGTGATGGTATGGATTTTCCATCAAGAAAAGGAAGCGCTAGCCATAGTTTATTTTAGATGATCATCTTTGACACCATGAAATCAGTAGGAGGGAAATAAGCTGCTTCGTTTCCCCCAAAGGATCTCTAGTGGGTTTCTTTCACATCCGAATATTGTGTGCTGTGCTGCATAATCATAGCCAGTCCATAGCCAAGACAGTCAACATTGGGAAAACTCATCAATACGAAGCTTATGTAGACTTCCCCCTTCCGGGAAAGCTCGTTTGTAGAAAGCAATTGGGTTTATTACGTTGTGTTCACTTTTGGTAATTTATCCAACTCATAAATTAGGACAGAAGAGCTGAAGAAGCTTCTGGGATGGGAATCAAAATGTTTTCAAGGAAAAAAAAAAGAGACCAAGAAAGTCCGGTTGCCTTTCCGAAAAGGACCTTTCAGACAACCAAGTCCTGGATGATGGAGAACCTCCATAGACATTGAACTTCTTCTCTTTTCTGTTCCCTTATAAAAGGGTTTTCTCTCAATGGCTCTTCAGTTGCATCCTCTGACCAAGAATCTTTCCAGAGGTCTTCATAAGAGATCATCATGAGGTAATTCCTTCAACTCAAAAGATAGAACAAAACAGAATAGAATAGAGTAGAGTAGAGTAGAGTAGAGTAGAGTAGAGTAGAGTAGAGTAGTGTGGAGTAGAGTAGAATAGAACAGAATAGAAAATATTAGAATAGAATAGAAGAAAGAATAGAATAGAATAGAATAGAATAGAATAGAATAGAATAGAATAGAATAGAATAGAATAGAATAGAATAGAATAGAATCACAGAGTTGGAAGGGACCTTGGAGGTAAAGATAACAGATAATCATAATTGGAAGGGACCTTGTAGGTCATCTAGTCCAACCCCCCACCCAAGCGGGAGACCCTACACCATTTCTGACAAATGGCAGGTCTTCTAGTCCAACCCCCTGCTTAGGCAGGAAACCCTACATCACTTCAGTCAAATGGTTGTCCATTCTCTCCTTAAAAACTTCCAGTGTTGGACCATTTACAACTTCTAGAGGCAAGTTGTTCCACAGATCAATTGTGCTCATTGTCAGGAAATGTATCCTTAGTTCTAAGTTGCTTCTCTCCTGTTTCCACCCGTTGCTTCTTGTCCTGCCTTCGGGTGCTTTGGAGAATAGCTTGACTGCCTCTTCTTTGGGGCAGCCCCTGAGATATTGGAAGACTGCTATTGAGTCTCCCCTAGTCCTTCTTGTCATCAGACTAGACATACCCAGTTCCTGCAAACGTTCTTCATGGGTTTTAGTCTCCAGTCCCCTAATCCTTTTCGTTGCTCTTCTCTGCGCTCTTTCTAGAGCCTCAACGCCGTTCTTCTCGTTGGGTTGAGAAGAGGACAATCTTAGCGTTGTGAGCTGAATAAAACTATACAAGATGACACCGCTGGGTCATTCTTAAATGCGACACGATGACCTGGGTCATTCTTAAATGGGACACGATGGCTGGGCAGTGCTTGCTGTCCTGTTTGACTTCCCCTTCTTCCTCTCTGTTGGTTGTGGGATTTTGCCGTCTTCTCTGAAGCAAAATAAGCTAAGTAAATCTCGGAGAGAGATGAATGCAATCATCCTGGCAATCTAATTAATAGATTCCACTCTTCGCTCTTTATAATCAGAGCATGGGCCAGGTAGCTATCAAGCTGTAAAAAAAAAAAAAAAACCCGTAAGTTCTACCCTTCTAAGGAGGCTGGGCTTTGGTGGAGGGGTGTCATTTCTGTGCAGGGTAATTCACGCAAGCATATGCTTATTATCTGGTGGGTGACTTAATAAGGTCATCCCTGATTGCATGTTTATGCGAGAGACGGTTAGTAAAGAAGAACTAGGGGAGATATGATAGCAGTCTTCCAGTAATTTGAGAGGCTAAGGGCGGGTAAACTATCCTCCAAAGCACCAGAAAGCAAGACAAGAACCAACGGATGGAAAATGATCAAGGAGAGAAGCAACCTGGAATGAAGGAGAAATGACCTAAGAGTGAGAATAATTAACCAGTGGAACTGCTTGCCTCCAGAAGCTGTTGGGTGCTCCATCGCTGGAGGCTTTCAAGAAGAGACTGGACAGCCACTTGTCTGAAATGGTGCAGGGTCTCCTGCTCCAGCAAGGGTTGGGTTAAATGACCTCCAAGGTCTCTTCCAACTCGATGGTCTTGTAAGCACCCACAGCTTCGTCCAAAGTATCCTTCACTTCGTCCGCACCATTCGGTCGGAGAAGTATCCAGATTGGTTGGCCACTTTAAATACAAGCTATGTAAAGCTGTTATCCTGCACGAAACAAGCAGGGTGCCTTAAGCTTCATTTCTCCCTTCTCCAGAATGTTCTTGTAGAAGGGTATCAGTTTGATTTTGGTCAAATGAATTTTTTGTTTTTAAAAAAAGGGGGGAAAAAACCTCCTTTGCTGGCAAATGTAGTTGTGCCCGATGAATTATGTAAAGTATTGCAACATGTCCGGTTGTGGTATGGCTGTTAGGACAGGCTACAATTGTTTTTCTGGGCTCGACCGGTCAGTCAGTCTGCTTTAAGAGAGAGAGAAAGAGAGAGAGAGAGAGAGATGGGAGAGACGGGGAGGGAGAGAGAAAAAGAGAGAGAGGGAGAAAGAGAGAGAGAGAAAGAGAGGGGGAGAGAAAGAGAGAGAGAAAGAGAGGGGAGAGAAAGAAAGAGAAAGAGAGAGAAAGAGGGGGAGAGAAAGAGAGAGAGAAACGGGGAGAAAGAGATAGAGAGAAAGAGAGAGGGGGAGAGAGAGAGAGAAAGAGAGAGAAAGAGGGGGAGAGAAAGAGAGAAAGAAAGGGGGAGACAGAGATAGAGAGAAAGAGAGAGGGGGAGAGAAAGAGAAAAAGAGAGAGGGGGAAAGAGAGAGAAAGAGAGGGGGAGAGAAAGACAGAGAGAAAGAGGGGGAGAAAGAAATGGGGGAGAAAGAGAGAGGGGGGAGAGAAAGAGAGAGAGAAAGAGGAAGGAGAGAAGGAGAGAGAAAGCGAGAGAGCGGATGAAGCAGTGCATGGGTGCATCGCTGCCAGCCAAATATAAAACGAACATGCAGTTGTAGTGAAGGATAGGCATTTCTTTCTCACAAGACTCAGGACTCTTCACCAAGAGATGAGTCATAACTTTTCAAACGGACCATCAAAACAAGTTGTTCAGCATTGTGAGCCAACAGCATTGTAGCCAAGCCAAAGAGACTTTGTTCTGGTTGGGTCATTGTTGGTGCATTTGGCCCAGTGTTGTTGCTCTTGTGCTGTGTTGTGTTTTTAACTCTGCGCGTAATTTTCCTTTCCTTGAAAATCCACGAAGCTCCAATACTAAATTCTCCTTAGCATTTGAGGACGAGGACAAGAGAGGAAGCAATTTTTCAGTTCACATCTGGTCGAAAGCTGAGGACTAGTTACAAACATTTTCGGTTATTCCGACCCAGAACCTTTCAGATATGTCCGGGGTGCTGGGTGGGTGGGAGCCGGCATCATTTTCTGAAGAAGAACAACCGATAAACCTCACACGAGTGCTGTCTGCCTGTCCAGATCTCTTGATAATGTTGATTCTTCTTCCTTTGCACTGAATTAAAATGTATCTCCTGATCCTGTAGAATAGAATAGAATAGAATAGAATAGAATAGAATAGAATAGAATAGAATAGAATAGAATAGAATAGAATAATAAGAATAAATAAGAATAGAATAGAATAGAATAGAATAGAATAAATAAGAATAGAATAGAATAATAAGAATAGAATAGAACAGAACAGAACAGAATAGAATAGAATAGAATAGAACAGAACAGGAATAGAATATATTAGTATAGAATATATTAGAATAGAATATATTAAAATAGAACAGAACAGAATAGAATAACAGAGTTGGGTTTCCTGCCTAAGCAGTGGGTTGGACTAGAAGACCTCCAAGGTCCCTTCCAACTCTGTTACTCTATGCTTTTCTAAATTTTGGTGCTGGACAGCAAAAAAACACTTTTAATGACACATCGTAAACCGATTTATCTTAAAGTTGCATATAGAGAGAGAAGCGTCTATCCTTAATTTTGTCTTGGCAACAATCCATGAGTTTAATACAAGTTGAGAACAACAAGTGTCCAAAATCATCCAGTAGGATTTTTAAACTTGTCTCAATCAAAAGTCTTAAGCCCTACATTCTACTCGTCTCGGCTCCAATATCTTTCTGTACAATTTGTGTTGGGTAGGTCTCAATTACGAAAGGGCTGGGGAATACGAAAAAGATAATTTCACATCCATCCCACAACCACCCTCAGTTGCAGCAAATTAGCAAGATTTTACACTTCTGTCCGGTCTCTTTTATGAGTGTAAAGAATTTAAGCAGAAGAGGAAAAAAAAATTCACAGTACGTAGATTAATTAGACGGTTCCTTTATTAAAAAAAAAAAAACGCAAGAAAATGAGTTGGAGAATATAATATAAAACACAGCAGGCTTTGACTTTCTGCCTGAAAGCAGTTTTTAAAAAATAATAATTAAGAGAGAAAGGAACAGCACATGATATTCGGCGCATAAATCAGTGACATTAAAGGCAAATATTTGCTCTAAGATTATGATGAACTGAGCTTTAGCCACAGAAATGGACTTGAGATGTTAATTTAGCTGAATGTGAGCACTAATCACTCATTCTCCCTGCATCTTATTCCATGGCTATGCATAATACCAGGGAGAGGTGATTGTCTTATAACAACCTTAATTTTTTTTTTCCGTTCTGCAAGACAGAACTGGAAAACTTCTCCACCTTCTTAGCTTTATATTCCCTTCCACGCCTCTAAGCCTCATCGCATGTTCATTAGAAGAAGCCGTTAAAGAGCTATATGGAATATAATAAATTAATCTGGGCTCCGCGGATGGATAAAAGTCTGCAGGGGATTGCTACAGTCGTGAAGGATCTAAAGGAAACGGCATATTGAGTGAATATATTAGGAAGGCAAATAATTGTTGGAAAGCTGGAAGAGGAAGGGACTTTGGAAGAATAGCAGTAAACAGGGGGGGGGGGAACTCAGTTTGAGTGACAGGAGGGAGAAGGTCCTGCCTTCTTTTCAAGGATCCATTAAAGCAGAGGTTCTGAGGTTCTGACTGGTTCTGGAGAACCGGTAGTGGAAATTTTGAGTAGTTCGGAAAACCGGCAAATACTATCTCTGACTGGCCCTGCCCTCATCTATTCTCTGCCTCCCGTTGAGTCCCAGCTGATTAGCTGGGTCTTCTTTGGTTGCCCTGCACAGGAGAACGGAGCTGGGAAGCAGGTCAGTGGGGTGGGGAGGGAATGGGGATTTGGCCGTATCCTTCCCCTGCCATGCCCACCTAGCCATGCCAACCAAGCCATGGCCACAGAGCCGGTAGTAAAAAAAAAAAAATTGAATCCCACCACTGCATTAAAGGAAGCATATTGTCCCACACTGAACCATTTTGTACCAGTTGAAGTTTCTGGATACTCTTCAAGCGAAGCCCCATGCAGAGGACATTACAGCAGTTCATTCAGGAGGTGACCAGGAGGTGAATGAATGGTGATCAGGGCCTCATGATCCATGAATGGGTGTCCACTGGTCACAACACAAAGGGTGCAAAAGCTCTCCTAGCCACAATTGTCACCCACAAGTTGTACATCCAGAAGGACCTCAAAGATTGTGCACCAGATCTCTTTGGGACAGGGAGATCCCATTCGAAACATAACAAATAGCAAAGTCTCCTCCCTTAGGCCCTAAGACCAAAGCTACTAAGTGTGTTGTGACAATAACCTTCCCAAGAATTCCCTCGATCAGTCTAGGTTGCTCTTTCCGAAGAGAATTCTTGAAAAAGGATCTAATCTTCACAAACCCTCATATCTACACATGCATACAGACAGGGGTATATAAATTTAACTTTCCTTTCTTGAAGGGACTCATTAAAGGAAGCATTCTGTCTTCTCCCATGCTTGATCAGTGAGCCATGGAGTCAAAACGTTGGGATAACAAATGATGAGAAAGGCATAACACGGGAAAGGATTTGGTTACAGATTCCAGGCAGCTACTAACCCATGCCTAGTGTCTAGTATTTACATCAACAAAGAGTTCAAAATGCCAGTCAGGAACTTAGTCCATCATTATCTAAGACACTCTAAACACCATGTTGCTTTGCTACCCCTCACCCTGGTCTGGAGAGAGAGAAAAACCAAGATAAACCCAGAAAGTGGGAGTCAATTCTGGGATTAGATTTTATTTATTTGCTTATTAAGAAAATTTATACGTCTGCCCAACTCATTCACCCTGACTGGGACAGCTTATGGGGAAAAAAAACCCTCAAATGCAAGGCCCAATGAACCCTTACTTTGCTGGCAATCAACAATCTATTATTTGATGGGTGCCAGATCTATTATTTGATGGGTGGCAGACGAGCGGTCTGCCACCTCCAAGTGGTGTCCCCTGGATGCGCGAAGCCGTCAAACGCTGACCGTAACTGAGAGCAGACCCTCCGACGACAGGCCCACGCGACAGGCCGGCTGGAGTACTCAAATGCCGCATCAACATGGTGGAAACATCCACTACAAAACACACGTCCAATGCTACCGCGTTCGGGGGAACCGACGGGCGCAGGAGACCATTGGCCTGCGCCAAAAATCAACGAAATGGTCCACGTGGAAAGCACGGCGCACCTGCACCGTGTGAGAAAGCTATGGCGACTGCGTCCGGGTCCGATGCGCACAGAGACTACCCGATCCATGTGAAAAAACGCAAGCGGGGAACAGAGGACTGCCAGACGCTCAAGGTGGCCACCTGGAACGTGGATTCGCTGACTGGACGCTCGACCGAGATCGTCAGGGCCATGCGGGACAGGAAGCTGGACATCTGCTGCCTCCAGGAAACTCGCTGGAAGGGCAACAAGGCTACGACTATAGACGGCTACAAGATCATATACACCAGCTGTAAGGAAAACCGCGGCGGTGTAGCTGTGGTTGTCAGTCCAAGCTGGCAAAGTTCCGTCGCAGAAGTTAAGCGCCTCACAGAACGACTGATGATAATCGTCGTAGCGACCGAGAGGCAGCGCCTACACATCTTGTCCGCCTACGCCCCTCAGACCGGATGTCACGAGGAGGAGAAGGATACCTTCTGGGAACTGCTCGACATCCAACTCAGGCAGATCCCACACGAAGATGACATCATCATCTCGGGCGACCTGAATGGTCATGTAGGGCGGGACAAAAACGGACACCAGTGCCACGGTGGGCACGGCACAGGCGATACGAATGAGAATGGCCAGAGGATCCTGGACTTTGCCGACTCCCATGATATGACCATCACGAATACCTGCTTCATTAGGCGAGAATCTCAACTCCTCACCTACCATAGCAGAAACGGGAGCCACCACACACAGATCGACTACATCATCGTACGACGAAGAGCCGCTAAAAACGTGCTCAACGCCAAGGTGTACCCGTACGAATCGAGCAGTCAGCACAGGCCGCTGATGGCGAAGATCAGGATCAGCAAGCCCAAGACCAGGATTGACAAAAGGAATGCAGACCAGCCACGAATCAAGTGGTGGAACCAGAAGAAGATGGCGGGACCCCTCATCAAACCGGAGCAGTTCCTGCAGATGGTCGACGGGCCACAGGAAGCGTGGTCCATGCTGAAGAGCACTGTTCACACTGCCGGCTGCCAACAGCTTGGTTGCACCAAGCCAGGATGGAGACGCATCGAACGAGATACATGGCTCTGGACACCGGAAGTACAAGATGCCGTACACCTGAAGAAACGGCTCTACAAGGCCTTTCTTCAGGACAAGACCAGCGAGAAGCTCTGCGAATACAAGACGGCCAAAAAGGCAGCCAAGAAAGCAGTAGAGACAGCCAGAAGCTCCCACTACGATGACATCTACGAGAAGCTGAACACGCGAGAAGGCGAGAATGAGATCTACCGCCTAGCCAAAAGCAGACACAGGAAGACCCTGGACATTGACCAGTTTCATGGGATCAACGACGAAAGGGGAAATTTGATCGTCAACCCCAGAGACGCTGCGGAGAGGTGGCGGCAATACTTCGAGAAGATCTCCACCGAGGAGTTCCCACACCCACGAACCCCGCGAGGTGACCCAGTTGAAGGCCCAGTCTCAGGCATTTATGCCAGCGAGGTCGCCGACGCCATCAAGGCCATGAAAAACGGTAAGGCAACAGGACCAGACGACATCCCTGCCGACTTCTGGAAAAAGGCACTACCGGGCTCGGCATTGTGGCTGTGCGAGCTGTTCAACAACATCGTCTCCACGGGAAAAGTGCCACACGACTGGTACCGCAGCACCACTGTTCCGATCTGGAAGGGAAAGGGCAGCCCAGCGGACTGCTCCAACTACAGACCGGTCAGGTTACTGTCACACACTATGAAGATCTTTGAACGCGTCCTTGATAAGCGCATTCGGGACATCGTCGACATCAGCGTCAACCAGGCTGGATTCATCAAGAACTGCGGCACCACCGACGCCATCTTCGGTGTGCGGATGCTGATGGAGGCTCACAGAGAGAAGAAAATCCCGCTCCACACCGCCTTCCTAGACTTGGAAAAGGCCTTCGACCGAGTCCCGCACGATCTCATCTGGTACGCACTGCGAGATCACGGCGTGCCTGAGCTGCTCGTACAATGGGTCCAACTCCTATACAGATGTCACAAAAGCCGAGTAAAAGCGGCAGCTGGGATATCAGAGGAGTTTAATATTACCGTCGGCGTACACCAGGGCTCTGCTCTCTCACCACTGCTGTTCATTCTGGTGATGGACACAATTACACACGACCTGTACACGCCCGCCCCATGGACGCTGCTCTACGCCGATGATGTGTTCCTGGCCAACCTGTGCAAGGCTGAACTCGAGCACCGAGTCCAACAGTGGCACGACCGCCTCGAGCAGTTCGGGCTCCGGCTGAACCTAAAGAAGTCCGAATACCTGACCACTGACAATGAACTGACAGGCTCCATCCACGTGAACGGGCAGGAGCTACCGCGCACCTCCACCTTCAAGTACCTGGGAACTACTCTTGGGGAAGAAGGCCTACTACAAACTGAGGTGGCAGCCAGGATCAATGCAGCGTGGGGCAAATGGAAGTCCGTCACGGGCGTCCTCTGTGACAAGAAGATGCCGATGCGCCTGAAGGCGAAAATCTATAACTCTGTGGTGCGCCCCGTGGCCATATACGGCGCAGAGTGCTGGCCGACGACCAAAGAAGTCGAAAGCAGACTCCAGATAATGGAGATGCGAATGCTCCGATGGTCGGTAGGCCTCACCCTACTCGATCGCGTCAGGAACGAAGAAGTGCGTAGACGGTTCAACGTCATGCCCATCCCCACGGTCATGAGGCAGTCCCGGCTACGATGGTTCGGCCACGTGAGCCGCGCCAAGGAAGAATCCATCATCAAATCTGTAATGAAGGTGACTGTCGGAGGAGCGAGACCGCGTGGTAGACCTAAACAACGCTGGATGGACACGATCAAGGCCGATCTAGAGATCGCGAAGGCAGACCCGACACGCGTGGCAGACAGAGAGGTGTGGAAGCAGTACTCAAGGACATTAGCGGACCTCGCCCGAGCGCGAGACAAACGCTGAAGAAAAAGAAGAAGAAGATGGGTGCCATATCACCCTGGGGCTCCCAGGCCCACCAGCAGCTTTCAAAAGAATACCAAGAGGAGGGCCAGTCGTATCTCCACCCAAGGCAGGATTAGAATTCATCGCAGAACATGGAATAACAGAGTCGCAGGGAAACTTGGAGATCACCTAACACATCCCCTTTCTTGAGTAGCAGATCCCAAACCCACCCCGGTCAAACGGTTGCTCAGTCTATTCTTGATGGAGTATCTACAACCTTTGGAGGTAAGTAGTTCCACCAATTAATTCTTCTCATGCTCAGGAATTTTTCCCTTAAGTCCTAGGTTGGATCTCTCCTTGGTTAGCTTCCATCCATCGCTTCTTGCCTTGCCTTCAGGTGCTTTGGAGAGCAGGTGGATCCCCTTTTCGTTGTGGCAGCCCCTCAAGTATTAGAAGACTGCTATCATGCCTCCCCTAGTCCTTCTCTTTGTTAGACTAGATAGACCTCATTCCTTGGTTTCTAGCCTGGTGACTTACCACCAGACCAAACTGGTTCTTGGAAAGCTACTGTTAGGGAAAGGTCTCCAAGATCAGGGTAAGAGTTTTGCCATTCTATGACATGCACTGATCATCAGGGTACCTCCTGGAAGTTGAGAAGCAGAAGAAGGACATAGAATAGATGGTCATCAGGTACACCTTAGCTACAGCTGCTTAAAACCCATTGTATTGGATTTGGGAGGAAATACGAAGCACTTCAGTGGTGGGATTCAATTTTTTTTTAACTACTGGTTCTGTGGGCGTGGCTTGGTGGGCATGGCAGAGGAAGTATACTGTGAAATCTCCAATCAGAGGTGGTATTGGCCAGTTCTCCGAACTACTCAAAATTTCTGCTACTGGTTCTCCAGAACCGGTCAGAACCTGCTGAATACCACCTCTGGAACAATCCTGTTGATCTCTCTTCTCTTTTCTTTGGAAAAAACTTTAATTGTTTACAAAAATTGAGTTGAATAGCTGCTTTGGCCATTTCTGTCAAACATATTAGTCCTCTCTTGGACCCAGCCTGCCTTCCCTTGAAATGAAAGAGCCAGTAAATAAGATTCCCCCAAGACTGTAATTTGGACTCCTAAGGAGTATGTATCTTTCTCTTGTATAACGATTTCATCTATTTGTGTTTGATCATTCTGAGCTCCTTGCAACATCCACCTCTTATCATCCATTGTACGTTCAAAGAAATAAGATCCATGTTTATTTATTTATTTTAACCATATGGAATCCTGGGCATTTTAGCAACCTTCAAGGACAAACAAAGTCTTCATTAGCAGCCAATTAATGTCTCCCTTTGCACAGAAGACAGCAAAAGGGGGAAATAAAGGGGTCAGCTCTATAGATCACCTCCTCCTGAGAATCTCCAATGGCTTCAGAACTCTTGAGATGCTAAATAAGTCAGACACTTTTTAAAAAATGTCTCCGGGACATGGAAGCAGGGTTCACTGAGAAGTCACTGACGGTTTCCATGGTGGTGGTACATGGGATTAGAGAAGTCGACACGGCGCTCCTATCAGCAGGAAACACGAAGACTCTGCTCCGCTTTCTGCGTCGAACTACGTTGTTATATTTGCAATCGGTAGGAGAATAAGAAGGAAGAAGAAGGGTTTCGCTTTCCGATGTGCTTTTTCCCCTTTCGTGGTGTATTTTAAACATTCAGATCGCCTCGCTGCAACAAAAAAATAAAACAAAACAAAACCAACAACAACAAGGAGGCAAGCTGTTCGCAATCTGCCAAATCTGGAGCAGCTTTGGAAGAGGGGTGGTTTTCAGGCCAAAGAGGGAGGCGGAATCCAGCTCTCGTGTCCTAGCGTGGCATTGATGTAGTGATTGAGTAGCCATGAACCGACATTGGATTTGACCATTTAATGCTCCAATGAAATGATGGCTTATTTGGGTTCAGGTGGGCATTGCATTCCTCTTTGCTAAACGCTTCCGCCAAGTCCTGGTATTCCCTGAGAATCTGAAGTGGTGGCTACTCTTTCGCCTTCTGGCTGCCTGACTGATCCTCCCTCCGTTGTTCTGTCCTAAGGTTCCCCCAAAAAGCACTAATCCAACGCTGAGTCCCAGCAAAGCCTCTTTTATTAAATGAATGTGGATTTAGTGCATTCACATCCAGTCAATGGCTTGGCAAACAGTCTTGCAAAAGTATACTAATTGGCTCAGACCTTATCTACCTTGGGAAGCAGCCCAGTAAATACTTCCACACGCAGTGCTGACAGGGAAGGGTTGGGCAAAGAGTCTCTAGGTTACACAGACAAATCTTCACGAAGCTGGAATGAATGAATGAGCGAGTTGTTTCCTGCAAAATCCCCACCCCCTTTTGTTCCTCTTAATCCCTATGGAAGGGGGCATTCATCATCCACCTGTGGCCTGACTCCCATGTCGACTCTGAGTTCTTAATTGTGCCTTCCTTTTGGCAGCTCTGTGTATGCACAAGCTGGGAACCGGTTCCAGAAGCTTCCCCTCCTCACTGCTGCCCGAGGCCGAAGGAAGCTGATGATTGCCAGCCTGCCATGGCCCCATCTCTGCCTCTGATACAGACTCTTCGTCCTCCTCAACCTCCTCACTGTCCGACTTTGCTGCCAGCTCCATGAGCCGCCATCAGGCCACAACATCTGTAGGGTTGAGAGGAGGTAAAGGGCCTAGTCCAGTGATGGCTAACCTTTTTGGGCTCCTGTGCCAAAAATTGTCCGTGTGTTAGCGCGCGCGCAGTCACATGCCAGCACCCAGAATGCAAAGTGTGCGCCCCCTTACGCCCCCTGTGCATGCGTACGCAATCTCCCATCACCACCCCACCACCCCCTTACCTGCATTGCACCTTGCAGCTGGATTTTTGGCTGGTTTGAGGCCTTTTTCGGCCTCCCGGAGGCTTGGAAAAAGGCTCTGCAAGGCTTTTCAGGTCAAATAATAGGCCCGTTTCATCTCTTCCGGTATTACAGGAAGTGACTAAACAGGCCTATTATTCGTCCTGAAAAGCCTTGCAGAGCCTTTTTTCAAGCCTCTGGGAGGCCGAAAAAGGCCTCAAACCAGCCAAAAGAATCAGCTGTGAGGCACCACATGCGCAGTGAGGTAAGTTTGCCTGCGGCTCGTTTGCTGGCACAAATGGCTCTGCATGCCAGTTGTGGCATGCGTGCCATAGATTCGCCATCATGGGCCTAGTCCCAGCTTTATTTTCTAGTAGCTGACTTCCCCATGAGATGGCGGAACTCCCATTTTTCCAGCCAGGCTAGTCCCAGGATGATTGTTTCAGTCATTTTTGGCACCACCACGAGCTCCCAGTGGCATCCCATTTCTAGCCATATGGGCTCAGGAACCATAGTAGCAGGTCAATGATCTGTCGACTTGTTCAAAGCATAAGGGGTTGCCTAAAGGTCTCATCCAGATGCCTAGGTTCTGACAGAGGGGGAGGCTGATCAGGCACTGGGTGCCTCCCATGTCTATGACAGCCTCTATTTCCCCTTCCTCCACCTGCCCCAAAACAATCAGTCACATGGTCCAACCAAGGCCAATCACCCATCTATTCTCTGCCTCCCATTGAGTCCCAGCTGATCGGCTGGGTCTCCTTTGGCTGCCCTGCACAGGAGAACGGAGCTGGAAAGCAGGTTAGTGGGGTGGGGAGTGAAGGGGGATTTTGCAGTATCCTTCCCCTGCCATGCCCACCAAGCCACACCTACAGAACCGGTGGTAAAAAAAATTTGAATCCCACCACTGATTTGGAAGAAGGAAGATGGAAAGAAAACTCAGGGTAGTTCTTGGTAGATTGATCTACGGTGGATCTCAGTTGGAAATTATGAAAATCCAATCATCTACGGGCATCTGTGGAAAGTTCTTGAGCAAATATCTTCTTTTCCTCCTAAGTTCATAATCAGCAGTGTGGCGATTAACAAAATACACAGTATAATGAATTATAGCAGTAGATTTTTTTTTCTTCCTGAATGGGATTTTATCAGGGGATTTACAAAAAAGAACTTACACAAACTGATCTTTAATGCTTTGAAAATGTTTGATATTTGGTTTCTTGCCTGCATTCAAAAGCAATTTAGGAAATATTACCATTGGTAAGAATGATGCCTCCAGAACAATAATATGGGAAGACTTATGGGGGCTTGCTTATTTGCCAAGGGATCTCTTGCAGTAAAAAAAAAAAATACTATAAATCTTAAATAAGTCTCCAAATGATTAAGAGGAAGAAAAAAAAATAATTATGGGGATAATGTGTAAAATCCTTTAAGCATTGAATGATCAGCAGTCTTTGAAGAGAATTCTGTTGCGTGTACAGAGATAGCGGATATTTAGTTCATTTGGTGCAACAAGTTTTGTTTGAGACAGGATCCAGTAAATATCTCTAAATTATTGCATCATGTCATACAATTATAGCATATTTCAAGACAAACAACAATAGCAAGAATACGTATTGAACAGATGGTTTTCTGAAAGATCTTTCTTTTAACCGTAAACCCTAACCAATTTTTATTAAATCTAATAGCCATTATAGTCACACACACTGTAAGATAATAACTTTGGTGGTTTATGATGTGTAATGCTCCCAGATATTGTGGCTGGCAGATTTTACAGTGCCTATAATGTTATATCTTTGATCTAGGCTTGGGTGATTTGGGCTCGCAGTCCGTTTATTTTAACCATGGTTTTAGCTATGATTCATTAAAGAGCAAAACACATCAGAGTCAACTTCACATGTCAGCAAAGAAACCGTGGTTTGTTTGGCTAACTCCACTTTTCTTGGATAGGGAATCCTAAGAGTTGACATTTATAAGATTTAGAGTTTCCAAGAATTTACACACCCCAGGTATAAACTATATTCAGGGGGTATGTACAATGTGCAAAGATATAGAGGCCCTTGCTTACAGAACATTTTATTTGTATTTATTTATTAAATGTGCATGCTGCCCATCTCATCTACGTTGCTTTATGTGAGAGAAAAACACTTTATTTGTAATATTTTTCCCCCCTTAGGCTGTGAAAGCATGGCCCACATTTTTCTCTTTCCATCCCAGAAGAACTAACAATCTCCAGAAAGTGCTCTGGACTGCATTTTATTTCTGAAATGTTAATATATAATAGTAGTTCATGCTTTTGTTTATGCCAAATCACATACGACCAAGAGGTGAAACGTTGGCTAATTGCAAATTCTGATGTGTCCTATAAAACTCGAAGACGGGGTCCCTTTGAATAAAACTTGTAATATTTTTTCAGGTGGTGCCTTCCATTGCGTTCTATGTAAACAGTTGATATAAACCAAACCAGATGTCCACTTTCCTAAGTATTTTTGCAAACTCCAGTGCAAACAAGCAAATTGAGCCAACTCTGTTATTAAAAAGAGACATCCCTACCCTGGATATAGAGGGTGTTTCCTAGTCAAGAAGTACTAAAAGAACGAAAATTTCCATTTCACCCTACTTTCAAGAGTCAGAGCTTCCTGGTACTAAGATGCTATCAAAGGAGTAAATGTTTCTTAAATCTGTTGCTTGGTAACACATCATTACTAATGTGGTATATCTGTTTGTGGCTATTGTGTGCAAAACTGATCATGTCAGTTATGACTCCAATACCCATGTTTTATTGCTCAGAATGTCACAATCAATTAAATGTATCTTTCCACAGCCCATGGGTACTTATACAGATAATCCTTAGTTTACAACCATAATCGAGCTCAGGTTTACAGTCGTACATTGTAGCAGTCATTAAGCAGATTGTTAAGTATTAAGTGTGTCAACACACTGAGTTATAATGTTCTAGTGGCTACCACATTAAGGAAAACAGGTATATTCATCTCTTCCTATCTGCCTGTTGTGAGAACTTCCAAGAAATGGTCTCTTAGCTCAGGGGTCTCCGACCTTGGCAACTTTAAGACTTGTGGACTTCAACTCCATTGAAGTTCACAAGTCTTAAAATTGCTAAGGTCGGAGACCCCTGTCTTAGCTGGAACTAAGGGTGAGGTTCATTTCTTGTGTTCATCATAAAGCATCATCAAAGGATTAAGGATTGATTCCAAGCATTGATGAAGACAAATTGGATTCTCCTCTTTATTCTTCTCCTGTTCTGTTCTTAGCACAGAACACTGTACTCCATTCGAGTTGATAAACGATCATTTTGGAGTACCTGCTACTAGTCAAGATCTTTAGGAATCGGATTTAGGTTCCGTAGTTGAATCTTCTCAAAATGATGTCTTCCAACAGCCATACGGAGTGAGAATTCTCTTAATCCCATTGAAAGGGAGGGAGTGAAATTAGGACATTTATCTCAGCCTAGAGCAGGATTCTCCAAACTTGACAACTTTTAAGATTTGTGGGCTTCAACTCCTAGAATGCCCCAGCAATTCTGGGGATTGATGCCCATAAGTCTTAAAGTTTGGAGACCCTTGGTCTAGAAGAAGACAATCGCATCCAAAAGAAAGGGGCGGTGTTTGCTTGTGTGATGGACTAACATCTACTGTGTCATCCCTACAAAGGAATCTCTAAATCGGTGGTGAAGAATTGTTGCTTTCCAAAGATTGATGGACTACAACTCCCTGATTTCTTCTCTGTCAATCCGCCAGCTCAGATTACCCATTAGTTCCCCAACCTCTGGAGGATCACAGAGCCTCATCGTCTCTGCCTCCTTGCCATAAATCACCAGCTTTGATCCTGCTAATTATAACACTCACAGGATCTTCACAGGATACCCTAATGTCTCTACTTGGGTTGGATGGAAAATATATCGTGTTTGCATGCACAAAAAACTTCTAATTGAAATCTTAACGGTGCTTAACGCTGGTGCTTAGTTGTGACAGAGTAGATCAAATGGAGGAACTTTTTTTTTTTAAAAAAAAATCAATGTATTGCACAGAGTGATATTTTAAAGTCTAATTAACACAAGAAGTTCTGGTGGCAGTTCTTTGCTATCGGCATAAGCTAGGCTGTTTCGTGAAAGGATAAAAACATTTGTTGCTATTTCGTAAGGCCCTTTGCAAATGTTTTCTCTCCCCTTGTTGCGTTTTCCTGTTCTTAGACGGTGAGTTGGTTTACATCTTCCTGCGTTACTCTAAAATTTCGAGCATCCCAGATGTGGTGCCTCATTAGACTCGGTGTGCCCATGACAGAAATGTAAAACATCATCATCACTCATAAAGCATTATTGTGCGAAGGCTGTAGAAATCCCTTTTGTCTTTCTTCCCCAAATTGTTTGAGGGGATTTATTCTTCACTTTGACAACCTAGTTTCTTTTTTTTATACCAATGTTCTTAAAATGCCTTGTATTTGTTAGGGTGCCCAAACACATCTTAAATGTCTTATTTTGCAACAAGCCCTTCCTTCCTTCCTTCCTTCCTTCCTTCCTTCTTTCCTTCCTTCCTTCCTTCCTTCCTTCCTTCCTTCCTTCTCTCCCCTCCCTCCCGTCCCCAGAGGGATAGAATTAGAGACACGGAGATAAAATCAGTTCCCTTACTCCATAAACCACTTTATCCAAATTAATTCCATTAAAGCCAACAAGATTGTCAAATTAATTATGGATCATGAAAGTAACAAAGCTGAAGGTAGGACACATTTTGCATCCCATAATGACCACATGGGAAATATGACAGGGGATTCTTCTCCAGCTTACAAATACCTTGTTTTTTTTTCCCCAAGGCTAATAGTCCAAATTTAAAACATTCCGATAACCTCCTGTCCTAATGGGTTTGGTTTGCGGTATGTCACTTTTACCTTGAGTGTAATGTGTGAACCCTGCCAATTATACAAATCATGGTTTAATGAAGCATGATTTACATTAGTCCCAAGGTGAAATTTTTGCAGAACTATAGATTTCAAGAGTGATCCAAAGAATTTGCATCTGGATTCATGAGGAAGCAACTTCTGGGTTTTAGGAAGCGAGGATGAGAGAATTCTCCTTGGGTGGATGTCCCCAAATACTTCTGTGATTCAGAAGAAAAACTTTCACTGAATCTCATTTCATACAGTGTGATTATCTTTGGGTTGGATTTCTTCTAGCAGGAAAACACCCAGGGAGCTCGGCCTGCATAAGGCCAGAGAAATCAAACTCCATGAATCTTTCAAGATGACTAAAGATGACTAAACTGAAATAAAGGAGAATATTTGTAGCTCAGGGTTGAAATGAGGTGTTCCTAGTGCTTGGTTATTTTCTTGAATAACGTTTCGTTGTCTCAACTAGTATTGATGATGCTACCTAGCGGGGTAATGAAACGTCTGCAAGAAAACCGCCAAGCTCAGAGAGCACCAGGGATCCCTCATGACTAAGCTGTATTTGAAGTTCATTCTTTTATGGCTTTGTCATAACCAGCTCGTGCGAGTGGATGTCCAAAGGCTTTACTAATTATCCCAATACACTCAGAGGCACATTTGTGTATGTCAGACACTTAATTGTCATTTTATGTTCTCCAAGGGGCCAGGTGGAATTGCCTTCAGAAACCTTTGAGAGGTAAGGCATTAGCATTTTCGTAGGACAGATTGTACCATACAGTCACTTGACAGGTCCATTGTCATTGTTAATGGACAACGCAACCTTTTGCATTCCTTTTTTCCAAGTGAAGCTGAACCATTCCTTGAGAGGGAGGGAGGGGACATTCTGCTTTGGCCTAACAGAATAACAAAGGTGGAAGGGACCTTGGAAATCTTCTAGAAGGGGAATCTCCTACTCAAGCAGCAAACCGTATACCACTTCAGACAAAATGGTTATCCAGCCTCTTCTTAAAAACTTCCAGTGTTGGAACATTTACCGTTTCTGGAGGCAAGTTGTTCCACTGATTCATTGTTCTTACTGTCAAGAAATTTCTCCTTAGTTCTAAGTTGCTTCTCTCCTTGGTTAGTTTCCATCCGTTGCTTCTTGTCCTGCCTTCTGCTGCTTTGCAGAATAGCTTGATTCCCTCTTCTTTGGGGCAACCTTTTAGATCAGGGGTGTCCAACCTTGGCAACTTTAAGACTTGTGGACTTCAACTCCCAGAATTCCTCAGCCAGTTTTGCTTTGCTGGCTGAGGAATTCTGGGAGTTGAAGTCCACAAGTCTTAACGTTGCCAAGGTTGGACACCCATGTCTTAGATGATTGGATCACTGCTATCATGTCACCCTGGTCCTTCTTTTCATCAGACTAGACATACTCAATCCCAGCAACCATTTTTTATATGCTTTGGCCTCCAGCCCCCTAATCACCTTGGTTGCCTTTCCCATCTCTTTTTCCAGAATCTCAGTATCCTTTTTATATCATGGCAACCACAACTGGATGCCATATTCCAAGCGTGATCTTACCAAGAAAGTGGATATGAAAAGTGGAAGAATTGCAGAATGCAAAGAAGGGAAGATAATTCTGACCCAAACTCTCCTTTTTCATTTACACATTCACACACACAAACGCACTTCAGAACCTTTACATGCTATGGCAGAGTAGTCCCTAATGGGTTATAAATCACAACTGGAATGTTGTGATTCGTATCGTTTCCTCCTCTTTCCGTGTATGTGCTGCACTTCTGATTCTTATCATTCTTCCTTTCCCACTCCCTGAAGTAGTTATTTCTAGTCCTAAAAATCTAAAGATCTGGATTCACATCTTAGATCAACCACAATTGGCTAAAAACACACAACAACAACCTACAAGAGAACCGAACCAAATCAACCACATGAAGGTTTTAATCCAACCGGATCTTTCAGATCTCTTCTAAAATATTTTAGGAACCCAGAAGTTACCTTACGTTTCATGGTGGACCAACTCAAGTCTTTGGGGAACTGGATTTTTCAACTGTAGTTTTCCCTTTAATAAGCAGGGGGATATATTGGTTTATTCTTTTTCCCCCATTCAAAATAGGAAGAACGAACAAGAGAAGAAAATACACTTGAATTTCAGTTTTACAATTTTGCAAAGTCAACTTGTTCCCTCGACTTTCTTTCACTGAGTTTTCAAAGGGGTTGCTCAGAAGACAAAGTTTACCAACTACCCCATTCAGGGGTTGTTTGTATAGTGGCATTCTTAATCTTTTCAATTCTGAGGATCTGCTTTCTTCCAACTCATACTACTGGCAGTTGCAAGGATTTCCACAAAACAAGGCAGTCTTGCTTTAAAACAACAGCAACCATCAGATAGTAAACATTCCTGCCCTTTTGACAAAGTGATTTCTCGCCGTCACTGAAAAACTATGTTCTCATAACAAAACACCACAAATATGTGCGTGTTTGTGTTTGTATGTGTGTGCGCTTATTTTTTTCCTCAATCAGAGGATCTCTCAAATGGCACAGGTCTTTTAGAAAATTGATAGGAGTCCTTTAGATCTGAACAGAATACAGGAGATCCGCCAATGACCACAATTGTGACTGGCCATTAGGCCATTGAGTGAAGCAGCCACTAACTACGACTGGGCTTATGATCTTACGTCAGCTTCACTTTGCTTTGCAGACCAGCAAAGGGTCATAAAGATGAGGACTGGTTTTAAAATTACTTCTTTGACATTGTTGTACTTCCGAAGAGTGGCGAAATGAGGCATTCACTGAAGGAGGCCGTTGCTAAATGTGTTCCTTTTTGTGCGCTTACATGCATAAAATGTGTGATTGTTTGTAAACAAAACCTAATTTAGATCCATTTTATCTTAATGCCATCATATTAAAAGGGTTGGTCTGACAAAGATCTGGACAAGGCACATAATTGAGAAGATTATCCCATGTTATGCAGGCTGAAAGAAGGTCCGGCTTAAGGCTGAGGCTGCTGTCCTTTCATTCTTTCCACCGTTGCTCTCCCTTCTCATTTCTTTTATAGCTTTTTTTTTTCTCCTTTCTGTTCAACTCCCCTTAAAGCGATTTATTTTATAGCCTCTGAGACGGAGTATCTTGGGAGATGAAGCTGCCAAACGCTTCTATATTAAATGCCCATCTCCTCAGCGGATCCGGGGAGCTGCACCGTTCGGCTCCTCGAAAATTGAAATTTCTCCTCATCTCCTTGGTGGCGCAGGCTGAACGCTTTGACTTGGTGGGGATGAAAAGTAGCCATTATACTTGACAATTCCTGATTAGGAAGGAATTTCCACTCCCTACCCAGGGATTTGAAAGGACTCGAGGGAGGGTCCAATCTCCTCTGGCTTTTTATCGGTACCATTCACCCACTGCACTCCGCCGAGAAACTCTGTGTGTGTGTGAATGTCTGAGAAATGCTTGAATGGGGTTCCCCCCCCCCCCCGTTTCATTTATAGAAAATATAAAACATATTTGGCAGAGAAGAGCCATCCTGGCTCCTTAATCATCTCTCCTCTAAATGGCAAACTCAGTAAAATAGTTTGGCACAAAAACATAAATTTAAATTACCCAGGTAATTCGCAGGATGGAAAAATTTTTTTTGCTTTGCTCCTGTCTTAAGGTATAAAGAGTGTGGTTTGCTCCTCCGGGGAGGACGCCATTGGAAACCTAGTACCTAGAACCACCATTTAGCTTTTGAACAGCTCTGAGGCCTTCCAAGGCGCGGAGATGAGTTCCCTCTGTGCATGGCCGCCTGGGGCAAGTCCTGAAGTGGCCTGTAAGGATTTCCTGTAAAGAGTAACAAGCCCAACAATAAGGACACCAACGATTCAATCATTGTTTTCTAAAGAATCCATTTCGGCACAGATTCTTGGCACAGATTGGCTTGCACGCCTAAAGTGAGACTAGAACTCATCATCTCCTGGCCATTGGCCCAGAGTCACCCAACTGTCTTGCATGCCTAAAATGGGACTAGAATTCACCAGCACCTGTGATTGGCCTAAAATTAGTGGTGGGGTTCAGCCAGTACTCACCAGTCTGGGAGAACCAGTTGTTAACTGTCTGAGCCATTTGGTGAACTGGTTGTGGGAAGCAATTATTAGGACAGAGAACCGGTTGTTAAAATTATTTGAATCCCACCACTGTTTAAAGTCACCTAGCTGCTTTCGTGCCTAAAGCAGAAATAGAACTCACAGTCTCCTGTTTTTGAAACTAGCACCTTAAACATTACACCAACCTAAGCCATAGGACATTAGAAGAAAATTGGAGCAATGGGAATTGGTAGTACATACTTTTTTTTTCTGAAGAAATAAAAGGGTTTGAATGAAGAATTTTCCCACGTGGTTTGGACAATTCTCCCCACTCCAGAAATGTCTGTAGGCTTCCCCCACAATAATCACTTGATAATTTGAATGAGTCAGATTTAGTTTTCGACATTTAGGAGTTTTGTTGACTGTGTTTTCTCTCTGCACCACGAAATCTCCTTTTTGAGTGCTAATTTAAACATTTCATCTGCCAGGGCATTTTTTCTCTCCTTTTTCCCTTTACTTTGCTGGCGTTTCTAAATTGACTCATTTTGTCTGCATTGCAAATGTTTATCTTCCATAAATTAATGTAGGGTCAGGATTAATTAGGATGAAAAATGTGAGGAGCCGCTGGGTAGCACATTGGAACAATAAATAACCAATCGCAAGCATCATTTCTCTGCATTATCACTGGGGTGCAAAATCCAGCTTGGTGGAAATCTCAGAGCGTAGCTTTCTGCCTCTCCTTATCCCTGAACGCTGGTTATTTTTTGATGGGTGTTTGATATGTTGCTCTTCGGTTGAATCTCTCACTTTTGATGGCCAGACAGGTCTATTTGGTGACAATAGAAAATAAACACACTGTCTCCTGTTTCACACTTGTAGCCTTCCACTTACAACCTGTTCAAAATGACAACAGCACTGAAAATAGTGACTCGTGACCATTCCTCGCACTTATGATGGTGGCGGCAGCGTCTTGGTCATGTGATTAAAATTCGGGCACTTGTCAGCTGATGATGTTGCTTAGTTTGAGTCGGGAAACACCTGCAAGAATGCAATCAAAGCTCAGAGAGCACCGAGGAGCTCTGGCTTGGGAATTGGCACATATTTATGGTTGTTGCAACATCCCAAAGTCATGTGATCGCCGTTTCCTTCCTTCATCCTTTTTTTTTTAACAACAAACATAAACAAACACAAACAACAAATAAAACCTTCTTTCAGTTGTACAAAATATATGTACCTAATCGACACACTGTATAATTGGAAGATGGATTTGTTTTAAAATTTAAATTTAATTTTTTTTAAAAAAAGGTTGAAGTGAAAGGTGCGATCACCCAATATCTCCTAGCGATTTTGTTTGCTCTAAACTTACATTTTGGCCTCCCTTGTTCCTAATCGAACACCGTCAAATACCTTGAATGTTAACCGTTACACAGATAATAGAGTTGTTACTTATCGATCACAAAGATCACCCTGGCTACCTAATTTCAGAATCTCCAAAGGTCCTTAACTCGAGTCTGCTGTGGTTCCCAGGAGGATGCTGTTAAAATGCTTCAATAGTGGAGGAAAAATAGGCGAGGTTTATCCTTCTGATCATATTTGGCTACCGAGTGGGTTAACTGCCTCTTAATTAAATGGCTAAATGTACAGCACAACCTAATCCAACGAACCCATTTCCTAATTTGGAATATTCTCCTCTTCTTTATTCTGCATCCGTGTGCCGAGTCATAAGCGTTGGTTCTTTCGGCTGTGAATTCAGGGATTTTTAATCAAATGCTTCTGGAGCACAGAGTTAGGGAAGCTTATCTTCTTTTTCATATTATTCGTTCTCTCTCCCTCCCCCCCTCTCTCCCTCCTTCCCTCCCTCTCCCTCTCTCTCCCCCTCTCTCCCTCCCTCCCTCTCTTCCCTTTTCCCTCCCTCCCTCTCCCCCCTCTCTCCCTCTCTCTCCTTCTCCCTCTCCCTCTCCTTCCCTCCCTCTCCCTCCCTCTTCCCCTCCCTCCCTCTACCTCTACCTCTCTCCCTCCCTCTTCCTCTTCCTCTCCCTCTCTCTCTCCCTCCCTCCTTCCCCCTCCCTCTCCCTCTCCCTACTCTCTCTCTCCCTCCCTCCCTCCCTCTCTCTCTCCCTCCCTCCCAC
>NW_020769394.1:3744525-3755324 GCF_900518735.1 Pseudonaja textilis
TGTGACTGTATGACTATAACTTTGTCGCTTGTATCCTTACAATTTATATGGACTGTTTCTTAGTAGGATTCTATTTCTTATTGTATCCTGTGACTATCATTAAGTGTTGTACCTTATGATTCTTGACTCTTGATGAATGTATCTTTTCTTTTCTGTATACTGAGAGCATTTGCACCAAGACAAATTCCTTGTGTGTCCAATCACACTCGGCCAAGAAAGAATTCTATTCTATTCTATTCTATTCTATTCTATTCTATTCTATTCTATTCTATTCTATTCTATTCTACTTTAAGTTACTAGCCATTTTCAAAAAGTTTCAAAATTTTCAAAAGCAGTCACTGTAAGAGGGATCTTGGAGTCTTAGTGGACAACCAGCTAAATATGAGCCAGCTGTGTCCAGCCAAAAAAGCCAATGAAATCCTAACCTGCATTAACAGAGGGATACAATCCAGATCAAGGGAAGTACTGATACCACTCTATAAAGCCTTAGTAAGACCACACTTAGAATACTGCATCCAGTTTTGGTCACCACACTATAAAAAAAAATGTTGAAGCTCTGGAGAAAGTGCAGATGATAATGTTCTCTACTTGGGTTATGAAACATCTGCAAGAAAACCACCAAGCTCAGAGGCCACCAAAGGCCCCCCCATGCGTCCCAATCTAGCCTACAAACCTATTCCTTAGAATCCCTTGTCCACCTGCTGACAACCTCCCACCAAACCTGTTTGGCTCTTAGCTCAACCACATTCCACTAGATGCTGCCATCCACCGAAATTAATCACGGCTGAATTAATTTTATCCCGCCAGCTTCAGCAAACATCCCCTCTGTACTTAACCATTCTCCCCACCTTCAGTGACAAGGTACAGTCTCACACAGTGGCTGCAGCTGGTGCGTGTGCGTGTGTGTGTGTGTGTGTGTGTGTGTGTGTGTGTAAGTCAGAAAAGGAGTCAACGGTGCTCCTTGAAGACCATTATCCAGAGAGACCGCAATTAAGTCCTACAGGAATCTGCCACGAATGAGCCCAGCTTACTACTGTATATCAGAGTGTAAATACAAGTCTGGGCATTAATAAAACAATAAGTGAAATGAATAATTTACCAAGGCTTGCCTCTTAAAGAGAGAGAGAGAGAGAGAGAGAGAGAAAGACCAAGATTTCCATTCTGTTTGGATTGCAATTTTCCCCCCTCCATTCCTACTACCTCCAGCCATGCTCCAAAGAACGGCAGGCTTACCTGGCCTTCCCCTCACCATAGCCAATTAACACGTTTTCCAAACCGAATTTAGGTGCTCCTCCCTCCCTGCCTCCCTGCCTCCCTCCCTCCTTCCTTCCTTCCTTCCTTCCTTCCTTCGTAATGAGGTTTCTCTCCCTCCCTGCTGTCTCAATACAAAGCTTTATACAGTATGAGTGTATTCATATGGTGCTTGAGTGTGTTATCTGACCTTGATTGGTGTTTTGGGAGCCAGTTAAATAGATTACATAGAGGTTACCTTGACAACTGCCTTTGCTGATTTAGCAACGCAGTTCGCTCTTTGGGCGCAGAACTCTGACGGCGGAATTCCACTGACTTCGTATTAATCATTAACACCATCCAGACTCATAAGGAGAGTTGCAATTTCAGAGGAGGAGGAGGAGGAGGAGGAGGAGGAGGAAGGTAAATATTATACATCCTCCAATGCTTCCAAATACTGAGAACTTCATTTATCGATTTAAAACTGGAAGTCCTGTTTTCTCTTTCCTTGTTGTGTCTTCTCAATCAATGGCGCACTTTGGAAATGAAATCTGAACGATCAGAAGTCTGTAGAGATTTTCCATCATCCGGGTTCCTGGTTGTTCCCAAAGGTGCTTTTTTTTTTTTCAGGAGGCAAGTGGACTTTCTGGTTTTTCTTTGAAGAGATTTCGCTTCTCATCCAAGAAGCTTCTTCAGCTTCTATCAGAGCTGAAGAAGGTTCTCGGATGAGAAGTGAAAACATCTTCAAAGAAAAACCAGAAAGTCCACTTGCCTCTTGGAAAAACACCTTTGGGGCAATCAACCAGAAGTGTAAAGATGTTCTTGACCTTAGGGCTTATTCTGAGGTCCACCATGAGCCCTTTTCAGGTTGTGACAAAGGGACACAACCACAAATAGGCTCAGGAGTGGAGACCCATTGAGTTTTTTTTAATTACATGTCAAGCAACGCTTAGAACAAAGATCAGAAGGTTGCAGTCCTTAAACCCATCCATGTTCCACCTGAGAAGAACAGCTGAGGCACTGAAACCCTCTCCTCCAGCCAGCTCTATCCAGATGTTATGGACACCGGCTTCCACAATTGACAGTTACGTCATCGCGCTAACTAGGAATTCTGGGATCTGTAGTCCCAAACTCTCAAACGACACCCTTGGGAGATAAGTTTCCAATGAAGACAAAATGAGAGGAACAGAAGAAGCATGTGGGGTGAGTTTTTCTCCACCTGAAGCTAGCATAGGTGTTCAACTCCATGGGAGAGATATCAGATAGCTGGAGATTGGCCAACCGCACATTTGCCAGGTCATCAGTAGTCACCAGACATGGACCACAGCTTCTCAAGTGAACTAGTTTTCCAGACTTATTGGGAATGAAGGGATACGGCAGGGGAGATTTTGGTCCTCTCGTGATCTTTTGAGACAATCAGAATCCTAACAGGACAATTGTTCCCTATTTTAGAACAGCCAGAGTTCAAATGCCTGTTAATCATTACCGAAGGAATTTATGGTCATTACCTACCTTTCCAGAGGTAGCCGTGTTAAACTGGGCTGCAGAAACACCAGCTCTTGAACCAGCACTAAAATCCCATGTGCCAAAGCCCACAGGTAATATCACCATATTTGCTTTGGTGACTGAAGACTCTGCTCAGCAGATCCAGGCAATTTTGTTTGCTTAGAGAGTGATTTATCACACTTCCCTCTCTGTTAGCGGAGAGCTCTCCTTCTGGGTCAAGGTTGAGCACCATGCAGCGCAGACAAGCAAAGTTGGCACTTTGATACTCTGCATAAACGGCCAGGCCCAAGGATAAACAAACAAGTCAATTTTTTTTTTTTAGTGCTTCAGAATAGGATTTATTGGCATTTGGGGAGGGTAATACTCTTCCAGAGAACAAAGGAAGGGGACAGAGAGGGAGAGAGAGAGAGAGAGAAAGGAAATGCAGCAAAAGAGAAGTTGGTTCCACGCAGGATAATTCTTCGGGTTCACCTGAACGTGTACACAAGCAGACTAGCTGGAACTGGAAAAAAGGGAATTTCTTTCTTCTTCTTTTTTCCAGATCGCTGGGCTAACAAATAAAGGTCAACGGCCAGAGATGTTAGAACGATGCACTCCTTCCTAAGGGGTGATTGTATCCTAAGAGGGATACAATCAAGATCACGGGAGGTACTAATACCACTCTATAAAGACTTAGTAAAGACACACCTAGAATGCTGCATCCAGATTTGGTCACCACACTACAAAAAAGATGTTGTTGAGACTCTAGAAAAAGTGCAGAGAAGAGCAACCAGGATGATGAGGGGACTGGATGCTAAAATAGTTGCAGGAACTGGGCCTGGCCAGTCTAGGGAAGAGAAGGACCAGGGGAGACAGGATAGCAGCCTTCCAATATTTGAGGGGCTGCCATGGAGAGGAGGAAGGGGTCAAGCTACTTTCCAAAGCACCCGAAAGCCAGACAAGGAACAATGGATGGAAACTGAACAAGGAGAGATTCAATCTGGAAATAAGGAGGAATTTCCTGACAGGGAGAACCATCAACCCGTGGAACAGAAGTTGCCTTCAGAAGTTGTGGGAGCTTCATCACTTGAGACTTTCAAGAAGAAATTGGACTGCCATCTGTCAGAAATGGTGTAGGATCTCCTGCTTGGGCAAGGAGTTGGACTAGATGACCAAAAGGTCCCTTCCAACTCTGATTGTCTGTTATCTGTTATGTCGTTTTTACAGGTTCTAGTAATCAGCTCTGCAGTGTCAAACTCAATTTCATTGAGAGCCGCATCGGGGTTGTGTTTGACCTCAGGGGCGGGGGGGCTGGGGGCATAGCCAGGGGGCGTGGCCAGCTTGATGTCACTCATCAGGGCTCTGTTTTCAACTGTGACCGCCTCTTGCAGCCCTCTGCCAATGAAAACGGAGCTTGGGGAGGCCCACCCGGGGTTCCATTTTCACTGGCAGAGGCATCATAACGTGGTCCTTTGATATTTCCAGGTTGGCTCCATGGGCCACATCTAAGCAACCCATGGGCTGGATGCCACCCACACACCTCAAGTTTGACATCCCTGCTCCAGTGATGGTTTTCAATTGTTTTTACTTCTGGTTCTCTGGGTGTTGCTTGGTGGGTGTAGCAGGGGAAGGTTACTGCAAAATCCCCATTCCCTCCCCACCCCACTAACCTGCTTTCCAGCTCTGTTCTCCTGTGCAGGGCAACAAAAGAAGACCCGGCCAATCAGCTGGGACTCGAGAGGCGGAGAATAGATGGGGGTGGGACCAGTCAGAGGTGGGATTTGCTGGTTCTCCAAACTACTCAACATTTCCACTACCGGTTCTCCAGAGCTGGTCAAAACCAGCTTGAATACCCACCTCTGATTAGGCCTTTTTGGCTCACAAAATTTGGTCATGTGCCTTTGCGAGCCACAACTTGGGGCTAATTCTTAACATTTGATATATCAGCGATGAGACAAATATCATGGGGATATTTTCACAGAGAGACCCTTTCCCTTTCCCCCATTATACTTTTCCTTTCTTTGTTTTCTCAATGTGACCTTTTTAGGTAGAATAAACATGTTTTGATGGGAATGTCGCGGTAGGAGGCGTACAATGATCTTTGGCCTCCGTGTAGTTGTGTACTGCATAACCTTTGGGGAAAGTGTTGCCCAAGGTAATCCATCATGAGTCAGCCTTCCGGATTTAATGGCTGTGAACTTCCAACATGCGTGCCGTTAAAGGCGCTCTAGTGAATGTTGGGTTCACTAGAGACCATGTTCTGGTTTCAGTGGAAGGGGAAGTGAAAGACCTCAGAGTAGTAGCTGAGGGGGCCATTTCACAAGGCGAAACTTGATGGAGTGAGAAAGCAATTGGGAACAACCGTGTTCCGTCCAAATAATTATTCACCTAAGCCAGGGTTATAAAGAACAGGTTGAAGGACAGGAGCTTGGTAGTTCTACACCTATGGGGTATTCTGACCTAGGTTTCCCCAAAAGCACGAAGCAGACTCCTCATCCCGACAAAACCCCTTTTATTTAGGTTAAAGGGAATTCCTCTCCAGCAAGGTCTCGGCCAACCGTCTTTCAAGAGATCGCACAATTACAGACCTTTCTCAGGCTTGGAGAGCTGTCATGCCAATATCCTCCAAATGCTATTCTGTATCGTACAATTCTTGGCAAGGAGTCAGGAACAGATCTTCACCCTAATGAATTGAACTAATTGTCTCCTGCAAACCCCACTTCCCTTTTCGCTCCTCTTTATTCCCTAGGGAAGGAGCCATTCACCATCCACTTGTGGCTTTACTCCTGAGTCGACCCTTGTTCCTTAACTATTCCCTTCTTCTGGCAGCTCTGTGCATGCGCACACTAGGAACAGGCTCCAGCTGTTCTTCTCCACTGATCTCTGACTCTAAAGGCAGCTGATAACTGTCGGACGGCCCTGGCCCCATCTCTTCCTCCGGTGCAGAGCCCTCATCAGAGCCTTCCCCGGACTCCAGGACTGGCCCATGTTCCTCCCCAACCTTCTCACTGTTTGAGTCTGCCACCAGCTCCACTGGCCCCTGGCGGGCCACAACACAGGGCCTTAGTTTCTTAGTCTGGGCTACTTTATAGGGCAGACAAGCATGAAGAAAACTGCAGCCATCTTGACCTGCGGTAACATGGTGAAATATAGTACAGAGTTACAGGAGAGTGCGGTTTTTTTGCCCCACGGAACAAAGAGGCCAATCAGCTTGGAATCTTTGGTATGCAGGAAGAGAGCCAAGGAGGACCTTTCATAGGATATATCTAATAGTGAGATACATTTGTGCTTTAGTCCAGCAAGATCTCTGTCTATAGGCGAGCAACTATAAAAGAATGGCTCTGAATGTCTATTATCCAGGGTTCAGTTATCCAGGTCATGGTTGTGCCAAAGTTGCCTTTTTCTCCAAAGGCTATTGGACTTTCTTGCAGGGGGTTCCTTCAAAATGTTTCACTTCTCGTCCAAGAAGCTTCTTCACTTCTGATGCCTTCCAACTAAAGAAGCTTCTTGAACAAGAAGCCAAACATTTTGAAAGGAAAAAAAAAACCCAAGGAAGTCCAGTTGCTTTTTTGGGGAAATCATCTTTGGAAAAACTATTCTGAAATAACTCCTTGTGTTGGTCTGGGTTTCTTGTGCCTGACAAGGAGAGCTTTGATTCCATGGTAGAAGTTTTTTATTTTAACTGTCTCTCTTCTCCTAATACAGCCAACCAATCCCATGACTTTCAAAGCATCCCCTTGCCTTTGTTGGGACTGATGTGCTTTGCTTTGAAGAAAGTGTTACGCCAGTCCCAGTTTGAAGAAGAAAGTTTCCTTTCAGAGCAAGTTCTTCCTGCCCAGCATTGATCAATATGCAACTTCAGGCCTATAGAAATCTCAAAGTTCATCCTGTCCTCCGAGCCAACGTTTGCTCTGAATTGCAACGTTTAACGTGACAAGAAAAGTGGCGTTCAATGGGAGTGGCCAGGCGAACTGCACGGACTTTTCAACTGATATGAATGTGACCTTGTAAAGCGACAGGCGGCTCAAAGACCCAAGTATGATCCTTGGTGGAGATTGTGCCTCTTTCTCCGAGGAAAACCCTTGATCTTCTACATCATTTTAACATCCGCTGCTCTCCAATGGGTGTGGGATTTGGAAGTTACAATATGGAAGAGAAAGGGAGCTGACAGTCACCAGTTATCACAGCAGCCGAGAAGAGCAGAGAGAAGAAGGGAGAGGAGGAAATGTCAGAATTAGATGGTTCTGATCTAGATAGTATAGGTTCTGCTCCTTCAGCTGGGGGCTGGACTAGAAGACCTCCAAGGTCCCTTCCAATTCTTCTCTTCTCTTCTCTTCTCTTCTCTTCTCTTCTCTTCTCTTCTCTTCTCTTCTCTTCTCTAGTCCATCATACGTTTATAATTATTGCAACACTTTTCCCTTGGAACAAATGGAGCTTCATTTCCCTTGACATATTGAAAAGCAGGTTGTGTTGCTTTCAGGCTACATTTTCTTTTTTGGCAGATTTTCAGCACAACATTTTGGAAGCATCTAAGAACGTGTCTTCAATCTTCTCCATCTTTTCAGCAGAATATAAACGTCATCCAGTGCCTGGACATTTTGAGGATCCATCACCGATGCTCCGAGATGATCCACAATATCATTCTATGCTGTGAGCCGTGGAAATATGGCGTTCCTCACCATATCTAATTTTCTGAACGCTCCTTCCCGCTATTATTTCAGTGACTATATCCTGAGCATCTCTGCAGAGCCAAGCAAATTCGAAACCGTCCCTCACTTCTTCCTAGCAGCTGTCAGGAATTCTGAATCACGGAAGCCAATCTAAGGCTAAAAAAATCCCAGCGTTTTCCCATGAAATCTTGTTATCTTTGGTGGGCCGTCCACAGCATTAGCGCTCCAGTATTAAAACAGCCACCGTCTCTCTTGTAAACCCTGCGTAAGCTGCCCATCTGATTATGTTTTATGACTTTGTGTTCTTATTCAGCATGATTTATTCTCAAATTAGGAAGTAGGCAGTTCTCAGGAAAATGAGAGATACCCTTCTGACCTTCATTTGCCTTGTGTGGGTTCTGGAGAGCAACTCTGCAGTGCTGCGGGATTATGCAGTGCTCTCTCATTATCTGGAACCGGCTGGTTCCCTCAACTTGAGATGATGCGTAGCTTCCTCCCAGAGAGACCACTCGATTCACTCTTTGCTCCAACCACTCACAAACATTGTTGATGGGGCACCCATTCAAAACCTTGCCACCCCTATTTCTTATCCACCCACAAAACTGCAGCAGTGGGTTTTCTTTCAAATAACACTTGTTTAAACCATTACTCGCTCCCACTCTGCCGCTCTCGCCATTCTTACAATCCCGGGGCAACGCCAGACATTTAAGTCTTCTGCAACTGAGGAAGCAAATCAAGGAGAGAAGCAACTTAGAACTAAGGAGAAATTTCCTGACCGCGAAGACAAGGAATCAGTGGAACTCCTTGCCTCCAGAAGTTGGGAATGGTCCAACACAGGAAGTTTTTAAGAAGAGATTGGACAGCCGTTGGTCTGAAGTGGTGTAGGGCTTCCTGCTTGAATAGGAGGTTGGGCTAGAAGACCTCCAAAGTCCCTTCCAACTCTATCATTCTATTAGTTTGACCTATCTTTTTTTTTTAAGGTCCTACTTTGAGTAATTCCAGAAGTTCATTCACACCATTTAGACTTCCAGAGTCTGCTGGTGACATCCCACTTTTCTCTTGCCTGTCTCACTTAGGGCAGACCCTGGCCGACCAAAGTCACAAATCAAATTAGCTACACAAACTTGCAAGCGATTGGGGGTGTGTGTGTCAGAGGTGGGTATTCAGCCAGTTCTGACCAGTTCTGGATAACTGGTAGTGGAAATTTTGAGTAGTTGGGAGAACTGGCCAATCCCACCTCTGACTGGCCCTGCCAACCCCATCTCTTCTCCGCTTCTCATTGAGTCCCAGCTGATCGGCTGGGTTTTCTTTGGTTGCCCTGCACAGGAGAACGGAGCTGGAAAGCAGGTTAGGGGGGGGGAGGGAGTGGGGATTTTTCAGTATCCTTCCCCTGCCACACCCACCAAGCTATGCCATGCCACGCCCAAAGAACCAGTAGTAACAAAAATGTGAATCCCACCACTGGTGTGTGTGTGTGTGTGTGTGTGTGTGGTTGGACAGGGGTGGTGGGGAGCAAATTAATAAGTAGAAAAGAAATAGTATCATTCCCAGTGAAAAATATTCTCTCCCTTCCCAGGAGGGATCCTCGTGTGAGGTGTGGAGCCGTGCGCTGGGAAATTAAAAAATGCAAATTGCAGAAATGCAAATGTCGAGCCACAGCACAAAAAAACCCACTCGCTATGTTGCTCAAAGTGCAGCAAATTAAAGATTGCTAAGTAATCAGATTTTTGTATCTGGCCTAAAGAAAAGCAAGTAACCTTCTCTCTTTAAACGGACCGACGGAACCACCCATCTGCTCTTTGATACTGGGGGCCAATTACCGCCGAATGACAATATCGGGCTAACCAAAATAATATAAGGGGGAAAAAATTAGCCTCTCCCCCCCCCCCCGCTTCAATCATCTTAGCTCCTTAGCGCCCGGCAATTCGCAGGGATATGCCGCGGACATGAATATTTCCATTTAAAGGGCTAAGTTGCTTGATGCACACATTAGGGCCTCATGATTTAGGAGAAGTTTTGCACTGGGAGCTTTTGAAAGCTTTCGGCCCATAATGGCTGTATAACCCTCATTAAAAACGGTGGTGCATTTAAATCACGTGAGGTTCTGAAGTTCGTCTTTTAGCATCTCCTCTGCCCTCCAGCTATGGAATGAGCGATATCAATTAAGAAATCCCCCCCTCCAAAGAAAATATTTTTTTTAAAAAAAAAACCACTCAGACATTTTTGAAAGTGGCGATCTAGTCCAAGGGTCACCAAACTTTTGGACCTCAGGGACCACCAAACTCATAGTTTTAAAGCCCACGCCCCGCCCCGTTTTCCTACCGATCGGTCATTCTTTATTCGGGATTGCAGCTCCGTTCTCAGGGGGACAGAGAGAGAGACTTTTGGCTTCATGCAAGGAAAACAGCAAACTCCGCCAGAAATTAGTCTTCGCTGGCGCAGCCGCTTGGAGCGGGAGGCCTTGCAGGGTCCCAAAGACTCATTTCTGGAGGAGTTTGGGGGAACCAAAAGTAGAAGAAGGAAGAAGCAGAAAGAAGCAGCCCGGTGGCCAGGCCAGGCGCGTGGGGCAAGTGGGGTGAGGTTCCCCCCATTGACACTTCCCCCCCTCCCCTCACTACCTCATGTTGTTCACAATGCGAGCAACGCAAGCTTTGCGTTTCTGCAGCCATGTGGGCAGTGCAGCCTTATGTTCCCACGTAGCCTGGATTAATTGCTTTGGGGGTGACATTTCTTTGAGGACCACCAAAATTTTCTCACAGACCACCAATGGTTCCCAGCCCAGGAAGGAAATGGAGGGAGGGAGGGAGGGAGGGAGATAGGAGGGGGAGGGAGAGGGAGGAAGGAAGGAGGGAGGCAGGAGGAGGGGGAGGGAGGGAGGGAGGGAAAGAGGAAGAGCTGTAGTGGTACAGTGGTTAGAATGCAGTACTGCAGGCTGACTCACTGCCCACTTCCTGGAGTTCGGTCCTGACCGGCTCAAGGTTGACTCAACCTCGTAAAAATGTGGTAAGAATTAAAAATGTCAAGAATGGGGAATGTTAGAAGAATTAGGTACACGGTGTAGATTAGTATGATGTAAGAATAGAGTATTAAAGCCAAAGCAATGAATATGTCTGAGCTCTCATGATTATTGCATGAGATATGTAAACTCAGATGACACGCTGTTCATGTAAAAGATGGAATGTTTGTATAAATAAAATTTAAAAATATTTTTTTAAAAAAGAAAGGTTGACTCAGCCTTCCGTCCTGGTCAAATGAGGACCTGGATTGTTTGGGGGCAATGGTTTGACTCTGTAAACTGCTTAGAGAGGGCTGTAAAGCACTGTGAAGTGGTATATAAGTCTAAGTGCTAGTGCTTAGTGGGAAGGAAGGAAGGAAGGAAGGAAGGAAGGAAGGAAGGAAGGAAGGAAGGAAGGA
>NW_020769394.1:3755334-3773132 GCF_900518735.1 Pseudonaja textilis
GGAAGGAAGGAAGGAAGGAAGGAAGGAAGGAAGGAAGGAAGGAAGGACTGTAGTGGTGCAGTGATTAGAATGCCGTATTGCAGGCTAATTCTACCCACTGTCAGGAGTTCGATCCTGACCGGCTCCAGGTTGACTCAGCTTTCTGTCCTTTCGAGGTGGGTAAAACCCAGATTGTTGGGGACAATAAGTTGACTCTGTAAACCGCTTAGAGGGGGCTTTAAAGCACTGTAATGCAGTGTATAAGTCTAAGTGCTATCGCTATTTGGGAAGACTGCCAGTGGCAATCCCATGACTCTGAGCCACCACAACCATCGTAAATCCAAGCTAATCACCAAGCACCCAAATTCTGGCCATGTGACCATAGGGAATGCCGCAATGGGTCATAAGCATGAGGACCGGTCATGAATCATTTTTTTGTTCCCTTGATGTCTTTGAATAGTCACTAAACGAATGGTTGTAAGCCAAGGATTACTTGTATTAATGGCCCCATTGCTTGATGAACAGCTACATCAACAGCTCGAAGGAAGTGGGGCTGATATCCAAGAAAAATGTCTTTATTTGTCAGTCCCCAAAATCATCATCTCCTTTGGGGGAAAAAAAAATTGAAAGCAATTCATTTTCCACCCTATTGAAGGAGTTTGACAGAAAGAAAGAGGGTAGGAGGAAGCAAGGGACATTTTATTTATTTTATTTTATTTATTTGATTTGTCAATTGCTTACAAGGTAATAGGTATAAGTATAAACAGGTATAAGTACAAACATGAATAAGAATACAAGAAATAGGTACGAATAAATGGGGACAATAGGACAGGGACGGTAGGCACGATGGTGCACTTATGCACACCCCTTACAGACCTCTTAGGAGTGGGGTGAGGTCAATAGTGGTTAATTTGAGGTTAAAGGAGTGGAGGTTAGAGGATGTAACTGCAGTTTCAGGTAGTGCATTCCAGGCGTTGATCGCTCTGTTGCTGAAGTCGTACTTTCTGCAGTCGAGTTTTGGAGCAGTTTACGTTGAGTTTGTATCTGTTGTGTGCTCTTGTATTGTTGTGATTGAAGCTGAAGTCATCGTTGGCTGGAAGGACATTGTAGCAGATAATTTTGGGCGCCGTGCTTAAGTCCAACCATAGGCGGTGTAGTTTAAGGTTGTCCAAGCCCAAAATTTCAAGCGTGGTGATACACGCTACTTTATTCTGTCTGTGGACCGTAAGAACAAATTCTTTGTCCTGGAGTTGGAAACGATGATCCCTTTCGAAAGATCAACCACCACCACCACCACCGGGGAAAAATATAATTTCTCCCATCTCCGTTCTAATTAAAAGAAAAGGAAACTGCCCCACGGTGGCTCCGTGGCAAGTTCACTCCACTCCACGCTTTATTTTAATTAATCGGTCCAAGACGATAAATCAATAAAAGAGTTTTTGGGTTTTTTTTTAAAGTATGGGCAAACCTGGCAAATTAAAAGAACCAGAGTAGGAAACCTTTGCAAAACCGCCGGCCAATAAAAACCAGCATTTAAACCGTTCCCCCGAATGCCCATAAAGGATGAGCGATGCTAACCGCCTACAAAAGAAAAAAGAGAGAAAAAAGGAGCAATCGTCAGTATGGATAAACAAAACGGTTAAAAACAAACAGGCCATTGTGGGTCTGTATTTGCCTTGGATCTGAGAAAGAGCCAAAAAAGAAGCCTGAAATTGTAGATATAATCTCTAGTTTGGACTAAGAGTTCAGTCTTCCTTCATTCCCCAGAAGGACAAATCTTTTTTCTTTTGGTTTTGTGTTTTGGCCTTGAATGAGTTGGAGTGAAGGGAACCTCCCGCGCTTTCATTAAGGAGGCTCATCAAGTGGATTATCAGTATTCTCGACAGCTCTTTGTCCTCCTATTTATGTAAAACTGGAGTCTAAGTTTCCTTTGACATTTTAATAACTAAATGGGGGGAGGCCACTTGCATTTTTAATGATACCCCACATCCCTCTTCCTCCCTCCCTCCCTTTCTCCCTCTTCCCCCTCTGCTCTCTTTAGCTCTCTTTCTCTCTAGTTCTCCCGCTCTCTAGCTCTCTTTAGCTCTTTCTTTCTTTAGCTCTCTTTCTCTCTCTCTCTCTCTCTAGCTCTCTCGCTAGTTCTCTTTAGCTCTCTCTTTCTTTAACTCTCTCTCTCTAGCTCTTTCTCTCTAGTTCTCTTTAGCTCTCTTTCTCTCCCGCTCTCTCTAACTCTCTCTCTAGTTATCTCTCTACATCTCTCTCTCTCTTTAGCTCCCTTTCTCTCTCTCTCTCTAGCTCTCTTTAGCTCTTTCTTTAGCTGTCTTTCTCTCTCACTCTCTCTTTAACTCTCTCTCTCTCTAGCTCTTTCTCTCTAGTTCTCTTTAGCTCTCTTTCTCTCCCGCTCTCTCTAACTCTCTCTCTCTAGTTATCTCTCTCTCTTTAGCTCCCTTTCTCTCTCACTCTCTCTCTTTAACTCTCTCTCTCTTTAGCTTTCTCTCTCTCTCTAGCTCTCTCTCTCTCTCTCTCACTCACATGCTGCAGACTTGAAACAGATCCAAATTGCTTCCCATTAGAAAGTCCCTACATCATTCCACTCCTCTGAACTTCAAACACTTATCACTAAAACTCACCCGATTGTAGCCACTTCCAAGCTAACACCAGCTTCGCCTGCAAAGCGGACTCCATTCACACTTTTAAAGTCCAGGGTCGGGGTTGGCAGTTCTTGCTTCACGTGAAGTGTCTCCATTTTGGCCAAAAAAAGAGGGGTTATGTAGTGTTTGAAAAAGGGGTGAAAAAGGGAAGGGAGGGAAGGAAGGAAGAAAGGAGAGGGAAGGGTGGGTAGGGAGGAAGGAAGAAAGGAAGGAAATGGAAGGGTTGGAGGAAGGGAGGGGAGGAAGGAAGGAAGAAGGAAAGGAGGAAGGGAGGGTATTTTGGGTGCATGTGTAAAAATCAAGTTAGGACTTACTTTCTGAGTAGGTCGTATTTTCAGGGGGGACACGGTATTCTTCTGAGGTCTGTCTTTGGTCAGGATTCCAGCAATTACCCCGATTAAATCATGAGCCAAACTTCCAAAACTTCCAAAGGATTTATTGGGAGTTAACATGTCCGGCACTGCCTGGGTGCAGCTGACTCTGAGTCACATCATTCATTGTCACCCTTGACCCTGGTTTTTTCCCCACCCCCTGGGTGTATCATAATTCATATCCTCCAATGGGACACATCCATAGCCAAGAGTCATCAATCATGCCCTTCAGCCAGAATTCTGTGCGGCAGAAACCTCAGTCACCTAGTTACCATCTTTGAAAACTATTTATGGAATGCACTTTCTATTTCCAAGCTGCCTCACTGCTCTTTCAACCCCCTTTCCCCCTTCCCTTTCTGTTGGCAACTCTAAAAAGACCGTAGAAATATTTTATGACTTGACATCCTTCCAATTTTCAAATTTTCCTGTGCTTCTTTGGAGTAATGCATCAGCTTCAAAGCAATCACCTTATTTTTTAGGGGGCTGAAGAGGACAAAAGGGGGACTTTGATCAAACTCCCTCCCAAAATGTATGACCGTTTACCAATTTTAAAAATAATGAAGTAGAAGCTAAAAGAATTAAGGCTGTAATGGGTCACCTTCCTCCAATGTGGATTGAAATCTTTCCAAATATCAATTAATCGCTAATCTTAACATGAATTTCTTTGCGGCTTCTAGTGCATTATTAATGGGATGGTCACCCTGAGATGAAAGAAGAAAAGCAATTAAATCCTTTTTCCGCCCCTGCAGATATGGCTGACCTAGTGCATCAAAGTAAAAGAAGAATAAAAATGATAACAAAGATTTAAGAATATTTTTTTTAAAAAAAGAATCTCACACCAAAACAGAGATAGCACCTTCTCCAGATCATGAGGTGGCTTTTAAGTTTGCAACAGGTGTACAGAAAACCAATCCTTTTTCCATTCAATCATACATGACTCTACGATTCTACGATTTTACATTTTGCCGATTCGGTTTTGGCGTTCCCCTCCTACAGCCAATCCTCAATCTGCAAACATTCATTTAGCAAACATTCAGAGTTACAACAGCACCTAAAAAAATTGATTTATGATGGGTTTTTTTTCTCCACTTACAACTCTCGTGGCCTCCGTGATCAAAATTCAGATGCTCGCCCAAGGACTCGCATTTATGACGTTTTGCAGTGTCCTTTTGCAACCTTCTTGACAAGCAAAGTCATTGGGGAAGTCAGATTCACTTAACGACCGAGCAACTAGCTTAATAACCACGGTGATTGACTTAGCGACCGTGGCGAGAAAGGTTGTAAAACAGGGCAAACGTCTTGCTTAGCAAATTTGGGCTCAATTGCAGTCGTAAAACGAGGACTGCCTGTCTTTAGTGAGAAGGGACTTGCTTCCCTGCTCCTTGAAGTGGAGATTATCCGATGTCTCTTAAGAGAAATTGATCTGGTTCTAAAAGTCAAAGAAGAATTTAACCTTGACTGCTATTGTGCTATTTTTACACAAAAAACTGTCTAAATTATGTTCAAGGGTTGTTGTTTTGGGGTGGGTTGGTTTTTTTTTTTGCTGGTGTTGTTTAACTCATTCGCTACGTTGCCCCTTATGATGGGCGAGAAAAAGTCTGACTCGATTCATATTTCAGAAAGTGGAGAAATCCTGTTAAATCCATAGAGTGAAGCTATTTCAATTCACAGCTAATTATGGCTCCACTCGAAAGTTGTAAAAAAAAAAAGAAGAAGAAGAAGAAGAAGAAGTTAGAGAAGAATTGACACAGCCTTAACTATCGTCCCTGTGAATGGAGCTAGTGTGAAATGGTTTGGAAATAGTCCTCCCACAAGAGAATCTTTTATGAAAAGAGATGCCAGCTGTTCACTTTGGAAACATTTATTTCGCTGGCCTACAATAAAAGTGGCTGTGGAAGAATTTCGACCTACCTCTCTCTCTCTCTCTCTCTCTCTCTCTTTCTCTCTTTGTGTCTCTTTCTCTCTGTCTCTTTCTCTCTGTGTCTGTCTCTCTCTTTCTGTGTCTCTGTGTCTCTTTCTCTCTCTCTCTGTCTCTGTCTCTTTCTCTCTCTCTCTGTCTCTTTCTCTCTCTCTCTGTCTCTCACTATCTCTCTCTGTGTGTCTCTTTCTCTCTCTTTCTCTTTCTCTCTCTCTCTCTCTGTCTCTCTCTATCTCTTTCTCTGTGTGTGTGTGTGTCTCTCTCTGTCTGTCTGTCTCTCTGTCTCTTTCTTTCTCTGTGTGTCTCTGTCTCTGTGTGTCCCTTTCTCTGTGTCTCTGTGTCTCTTTCTCTCTCTCTCTCTCTCTCTTTCTCTCTCTCTCTGTCTCTCTCTGTCTCTCCACACATACACACACACGTATTTGAAATCCTCACCATTCCTGAAACCAACACAGAGGGTAAAACTAATGGTTATGCTGTTAATGTTAGTGTTGTTTTTTGCTTAAAGCTTCATGCTCAGGATGTAATTCATAAGTCATAAGTTATCACTAATGATGTTATCTAATTGGGTTATGAAATGTCTCCAAGAAAACCACCAAGCTCAGAGAGCATTAAGAACCCATAGTCATTTTCCTCCTCCTCCTCCTCCTCCTCCTCTCTGAAACCTTTACTCCCTCCCAGCACTGATGATATTACCTAGTTCGGTAATGAAATGTCTGCAAGGAAACAAGCAAACTCAGAGAGCATCAAGGACCCCAGAGTCCGCTTCCTCATCCTCCTCCCAGCGTCCAAATTTTGATCACATGACCTAGGTTGCTGCAACGGTTGTAAGTGTGAAAATGGTCACAAATCACCTTTTTTTTTGTGCCATTGTAACTTCAAACAGTCCCTAAACAAAAGGCTGTAATTTGAACACTACTTGTACTTCTTGCTTCTTGCACTCAGACCTGGGTGAAGCCACTGAATAGTAACTTCCACTTAGATAGACTGGAATAGAACTGGAAGGGACTTTGAAGGTCTTCTAGTCCAGCAGAAGAACCTATCCCATTTCAGACCAGTGACTGTCCAGTCTCTTGTTAAAAACTTCCACAACTTCTGGTGCCAAGCTGTTCCACGGGTTAATTGTCCTCGCTGTGAGGAAGTTTCTCCTTCATTCCAGGTTGCTTCTTTCCTTGGTTAGTTTCCATCCGTTGCTTCTTCTCTTGCCTTCTTTGGGGGAATAATTTGACCTCCCCTCAAATACTGGCATACTGCTATCATGTCACCCCTAATTCTTCTTCTCTTTAGACTAGCCAAACCCCAAACCTGCAGCCGTTCTTTGCATGAACGATGTTGCGATGGAGACCTTGGTGAAACTCCCCGTTCTGTTGTGCCAGTGAGTCATTGTCCACTTCATTTGCGGCTTGTCTCTTCGCTCTTCGCTTGGTTGTGCCTTTGCACTCATCGAGGCTGAAATCTGTCTATTTTGCACCGTCGTTGAACCTCCGGATTCATTATCCACACCCCTGTTTCGGTGCAAAATATAAATTGTAAGCTGTGCGTTATGGCCTGACCCGAGGCCATTCTCTAATGTTCCCGTGTGGCTATTCCGACGATCGTCCATCAACGTGGGGAGAAAACCTCCTTTGTCCTACAACCCGTCTCCGGTTGGAGCTGTGGGGCAAGCATGTTTCAAAAGCAGTTATAGGCCTGGCATTTAAAAGCTTTGATTGAAAAACCTTAACACGGCGCTGACTGAAGTGACCTTAAACGCGGCGAAAGGCATCCCATCAAAAAAATGGAATTTGATTAGGATGAAAAAATATCACACGGATGATCAGGCACCTGTTTTCTCTGTTCCAACACCACGGTCGGCCTGGACCTCGGCAAGAAAGAGATCCTGGGTGTAAAATGCACGATTGTGTTGCAGAGAGAGAGGGGGGGGGGATAGATAAGATAGATCAGACAGAGGTGGGATTCAGCCGGTTCTGACCAGTTCTGGAGAACTGATAGTAGAAATTTTGAGTAGTTCAGAAAACCAGCAAAGACCACCTCTGACAGGAGATTTTACAGTATCCTTCCCCTGCCACGCCCACAGAACCAGTAGTAAAAAAAATTGAATCCCACCACTGAGATAGATAGATAGATAGATAGATAGATAGATAGATAGATAGATAGATAGACAGACAGACAGACAGATATGAGAGAGACAGAAAGAAACAGAGAGAGGGAGATTAGATAGATAGAGATAGATGATAGATATGATAGATAGATAGATAGATAGATAGATAGATAGATAGATAGATAGATAGATATGACAGAGAGAGAGAGATTAGATAAATAGAGGTAGTTGATAGATATGATAGATAGATGGATGGATGGATAGATGGATGGATGGATGGATAGATAGATAGATAGATAGATAGATAGATAGATAGATAGATAGATAGACAGACAGACAGATAAGAGGGAGGGAGGGAGGAAGGGAATTTTGGAGCAAATCCTTCATGGTGTTTATGTCACTGCCAACTGTTTTGGAAGTGAAATTTAGACATTTGAACCCAGAACTGCAATGGTGTCCAATCCATGGTCACATTCATGTCTGCCTCTTGAATACTTGCATCCTTGTATCATTCACACGCATACACATGCACACACACATCTGTGCGCACCTGATTAAAGCATTGGAGAGGAGTGGTTTTGCTGCCTTTCAGAGGCTGAGATACTTGGGAGGACGAGACAGAACGCACAATTATAGCTAGGAATCCAACTCATTATATCAGCGGGTTTACTGGCCAGCTCTTTAAACCTGACAATCTGTTATGGCAGCTGTCAATCAGCTGTGGTTGAACATATGCTCCATTTGTTTGCTTTAGTTTTCCTGAAAATGGATTGTTTAGAAGATTGCCTTGTCCTGGGGTACATTATATGTCAACCATGTGTATATTTGTCTTGCTGCATGATTAAATACAGCAATGGTTCTCTAGTCCTCCCATAGTTTGTTTGATTGATTGATTGATTGATTACATATACAGATTTGGTGTAAGGTGGCCAAAGTAGGGCATTCTATGTCCTCATTTTATCCACACAACAATCCTGAAAACATTATTTTCACTTCTTGTTTCTAAACTTTTAGAACTTTAGATTCATTTGCAAAAGAAAGTACATCTCGATTTTTCTTTCTTTCCTTCCTTCCTTCCTTTTTTCTCTTTCTTTCTTTCCCTCTTTCCTTCTTTCCTTTATTTTCTTTCTTTCCTTTTTTATTTCCTTTTTTTCTCTTTCCTTCTTTCTTTCTTTTTCTTTCTTTTTCTTTTTTCTTTCTCCTTCCTTCCTCTTCTTTCTTTCTTTCTTTCTTTCTTTCTTTCTTTCTTTCTTTCTTTCTTTCTTTCTTTCTTTTTTCTTTCATCTTCCTTCCTTCCTTCCTCTTTCTTTCTTTCTTTCTTTTTTTCTTTCCTTCCTTCCTACCTTCCTTCTTTCTTTATTTTTTCTGGACCTTTTTCCTCCCTTTCTTCCCCAAAGACATGCCAGTTCCTTTGGGGCAAGGTGAAAAACAATACTTTTGACAATACTCCAGGGCTAGGAAGCTGAAGAGAAAGCTGAAAATAGTAAACAAGGACAGCTGAAATGCAGTTGAGCAAATGAAAAAATTGTGTGTGTGCGTGCGTGTGTGTGTGTGACTTATTCCTATGATAATTTAGACAGATCAGCTATCACTAAATGCGCAGAAATAACTGCCGTCGACTTACCGCTCTAAAAAATGCAACCCAAAGTCAAGGAAGGATATCAACAGTTCTATAAAAGAGAGAAAATACATAAGACGAAAAATAAAAATACAAAGCAACCAAACATCATTAAAAACATCCATGGGCTCCATCAGCCACACCTGAGCACAACGCCAAATTTTGAAAGCCTAACAAAAGCCACACAGGGTCACGAGTTGTATGACTTGTAATCTCTAGTGAAACAATGTTCCTTCTGCAGGGCAGGTGCCATCAGTGGTGGTATTCAGCCGGTTCTGACCAGTTCTGGAGAAACGGTAGCGGAAACTTTGAGTAGTTTGGAGAACCAGCAAATCCCACCTCTGACTCGTCCCGCCCCCATCTATGCTCCGCCTCCCATTGAGTCCCAGCTGATTGGCTGGGTCTTCTTTTGTTGCCCTGCACAGGAGAACAGAGCTGGAAAGCAGGTTAGTGGGGTGGGGAGAGAAGGGGGATTTTGCAGTATCCTTCCCCTGCCATGCTCACCTAGCCACGCCCACCAAGTATGCCACGCCCACCAAGCCATGCCCACTGAACCGGCAATTTTTTAAAAAAAATTGAATCCCACCACTAGCTGCCATATCTGAAAAGGCATCTCCAAGAATTCAATTAACCTGGAGAATTTTTTATCTCCAGAAGGGTTCGATTTTTTTTTTAATTGCATCACAGCCTTTCCACTGAGGTTGCAACTGAGATCATCAAAGTTGTAGAAGAGAACCATCCTAGTCTATGGGAGCCTCACAAAACAAAAAACCGGAAGGCATCTGGTAGCCTCTTTTTCCGACCAATTGTACTAAAAGTCGCCGGCTTCAGTGAGTTAAGCGTTCACAAGAACGTCTGCTTTTGGATACCATGAGTTAGTTGGAAAGGAGTTTTCCAGGCTGTTCACACACTGTATGGCTCAAAAGGCCTTCCTCCATACCATGAAATAATTACTCAACGCTTCCTGGCCTATTAATTTAACTCAGCCTACTGAGTTCTTCTCTCTCTAAAACCTCCTGGGCTTAGGAACAAGCAGAACAAATGAGTTCCCAAATCCTACAGGGAAGAGAGAAAGTGCTTGGGAAGGGACCAGCTGTTGTCCCCAGCTGGTTCATAAAGGTATAAACAAAGGTAGCAAAGGAAAGGTAGAGAGAGACGGGGAGCGTGTCTGACTTCATTATCAGGCTGACATAAAGAGTTCTGGGATCAACCGGGGTGACCAGAAGCTCTTAGGATGACATCTACTTAGAAGTAACACTCAACTGAGGTCAAGAAGTCTTCTTCTAGGTAAAGGACTGTGGACTTACTATTGTTGCCCACCAGCGGACAGCAGAGCCGGTAGCAGATTCAGACAGTGAGGAGGTTGGGAAGGAACAAGGCCCAGTCCTGGAGTCTGGGGAAGGCTTTGACGAGGGCTCTGCATCGGAGGCAGAAATGGTCCGACGGTTATCAGCTATCTTTGGAGTTGGAGATCCGTGGAGCAGAAGAACAGCTGGAGCCTGTTCCCAGTATGCACATGCACAGAGCTGCCCGATGAAGGGAACAGTTAAGGAACAAGGGTCAACTCAGGGGTGGGTGGTGGATTTTATTTCGACCCTGGTAGCATAAGGTATTCTATTACGAGCAGAGGAGTAGAGGACTGTATTGATGTGGGTTATACAGTGTGCATTCCAGGCAGAGGAGCTGTATTCGAGTACTCTATGCATTCTTTGAGGTTCTCCTGATCCGATCCACCAGATCAGAGAGCCCCCTTTCTGATTGGCTTTTCCATTGGAAATACTTTTATTCTGAGCCAGCGTTGTCCTTCTGAAAGATTTAATCTGCATCATGGTTCCCTCAGCTTCCTCTGAATGTGTTTAGCAGATATTTCCTCCATGGGAGTGCACCCTTTGTGGAAGATTAGCAGGGAGGGCTTTTAATGTTTCCCTTCCTGTCCAGCCGCCTTTCTTTATTCCTCTACCCGGCTCCACCCTATGGGCAGGGTTGGCATCCGACCGGATCCCTCAACCCAAAGAGAGATCAAGGTGTCCCCTTCCACTCCAGAAACAGACGCCGACAACACAACACACACACACACAATGGCAAAAACTTTATTCTTTAAAAACCCTCAGCTGCGGAGAAAGCAAAGAACAGAACGGAAAGGAAATCTAGAGTAAACAAGATAGGCGGGAGGAAGCTATTTGGTATTCAGCAGCAAGGATTCAGAAGGGCGGAAATGGAAGGGGACTTTGGAGGTCTTCTAGTCGAGGTGGTACGTTTGAAATGTCTCTGATCCACCTTTGGTCCAGCAAAGTGGTTGACAAGAGATAAAGTTTATCTTTTATTTTATGCACACTGAGAACATTTGCACCAAGACAAATTCCTTGTGTGTCCAATCACACTTGGCTAATAAAGAATTCTATTCTATTCTATTATTCTATTCTATTCTCTATTCTATTTCCTATCCCTATTCTATCTATTCTCTATTCTATTCTATTCTATTCTATTCTATTCTATTCTATTCTATGCTCTATTCTCTATTCAAGTGTATTCTCTGTTCTATTCTATTCTATTTTATTCTCTATTTCCTATTCCTATTCTATTCTATTCTCTATTCTCTTCTCTTCTAGTTTCTATTCAAGTGTATTCTCTGTTCTATTCTATTCTATTTTATTCTCTTTTTCCTAGTCTATATTCTATTCTATTCTATTCTATTCTATTCTATTCTATTCTATTCTATTCTATTCTATTCTATTCTATTCTGTACTATTCTCCTATTCTATTCTTTATTCAAGTGTATTCTCTGTTCTATTCTATTCTATTTTATTCTCTATTTCCTATTCTATTCTATTCATTAAAATTAAGTTGAAAGGTCCACCTCTGAAGCAATGCAAGCAACGAAAGAAAATAAGGCAACGATTACAAATTTGGCGGGGTTTCTCCCCCTTCCCTCCCCCCTCCCCGGTCAGAAAGGATACCGAGCAAAGCGCAAGAAATGCAAGAAGCCCACCTATATTTAGATTTCAGAAAATGAGGTCACAAGGCAGATATTTTGGGTACCCAAATCCCAACGTTATCTTGTAAGGCCTTCAAAAACGCTGGATGGCATTTGCACCCAGAGATGCCCAGAAATCAATCCCTCCATTCATAACCCGAACATCTGCTGAGCTTGCAGATGAATCCAACTTTGTCCGGCCCTTTCACAGAGCCCTGTTTTGCCAAACAAATTATTTCTCTCTTTCGGACAGATGTGGCGAGCCCAGCTTGTTTGGAATTAAAGCTGGGTTCTGTTCTTTCACTCTTACCTCAGTGTCTGTGAACGTGGTGCCCCTCCACCGCATCTTGTCCCACTGAGGTCCTTCAGGGTGTGGGAGATTCAGAGACTGGAAATCCACGACGCCTAAGCAGGTGACGTTGGTGGAGCTTGGGGCAGGATGGCGTAGGGATCGGACCCAAACCTGGTTCCCAGAGAGCAACCACAAGACAAAGGGACCAGCACAACCTCGTAACGTTTCATTTACGAATCCGGTTCCTTCACAGATAAAAAGGCGGCTTCCAACTAATTAGCTCCGATAAGGAAGAGTCTCGCCAAGTTTTTGCAAGGCTGCCAAAAACAACAGATAAAGTTCTGAGTTCTAAATCAAAGAGTCTGCAAACACAAACTAAAGAGAGTCCGAACATCCACAAGGCTTGAGTGCAAAAACTTTATTTATTTATTTGATTTGTCAATCGCTTACAAGATAATAGGTATAAGTATAAACATGAGTAAGAATACAAGAAATATTACTTCTTCCTCCTCTTCTTCTCCTCCTCCTGTTTTTCTTCCTCCTCCTCCTCCTCCTCCTCCTCCTCCTCCTCCTCCCCTCCTTCTCCTCCTCCTCCTCCTCCTCCTCCTCCTCCTTCTTCTTGTTCTTCTTCTTGACATCTGCTTGATTTCTCACTCCCATTCACTTTATTTCTATTGTGGCTTTTGTGAAGTGGGAGCACTGCCTCTTCTTGAGCTGATGACAAAGGCAGGCACGGTGGATTTCTTGACACAGCCAACTCATTCAATGCAAGGTGCGTGAGCATCAAAGACCAGTTGATTTTCAAGATATTACTCTTTTTTGTTTTGACTGGTGTGTGTGTGTGTGTGTGTGTGTGTGTGTGTGTGTGTGTGTAGTTCCAAGCCCACACCTCCCTCAAATACACAATAGCGGAACTGGCCAAGACTGGCTATATCATTTTTATTAGCACCAAGTTTCCCTTGGTCAGCCCAGTCGCCTTCCAAGCAGGTCAAGTCCAATTATCAATATAATGTATGACAGGTTTTATTTTTAAAAGGGGGCTCTAATTAAAGTTTTGATACAAGGCCCTGCAAACCAAACAATCCGTCTTTGAGGAATGCGTATTATCTAGAAATTGATTTTAACTTAAGCGCTAATTTATAGCCTGTCCCCTTCAATAAACGTGATTCCTTGGGAGATATTAAAATCTCTTTGCCCCAGATAGTTTAGTCCCCTGTTTCACGAGGCAGGGAAGATGCTTGAAACAATTGAGTGTACCTATAAAAAAAATCTGGGATTCCTTTACAGATCTCCTTGGGCCTGGAGTTGGATTTGCAAAATTAATCTCATGGGTCTATAAAAGCTGTGCTCTTTCCTTTTCTTATGGTGCTGAACTCAGTAACCCTTCCACAAGGAGAATTAGGGTTTGCTTTCTGGCACACATTCAAATCGGATAGGAAATACGGGTTCGGCGTTCCCCTGCCTTTGCCACCTTCAATGGGCACAAATTATTTAATTCCATTTTTGGATCTAAGAACGGCATCTCAGTCCTTGCATTAGCAAAAGCCGCTATGGGGTTTAAAAACATTGGTCTACTATTTGGGTTTCCCCATAACGTAACCAAACAGAATGTTAATCACGAATAAAAACAAAATAGTGAAATGAACAGAACAAGATTTGCATGGATGGGTTTGTGGGGGAGAAGCACTGCCCAAAAAATAAATAAATTCACAGCACTGCGAATAAATAATTACGAATATTTGCAGAAACCCAGGTTGAATATTCTCCACTCTTCCCTTGTCCTTTAGGGGAAAAAAAAATAGGTCAGTTCAATAGGATTTCACTGGATCTTTCGCTGGAAGGAGGAGAGAGGCAGAGACAGAGAGAGACGAAACGGTGCTGCGTAAAACCTGAAGGGCAAATTGTAGGAGAAAGGGGCTCCTAGGAATGAAATAGTTACGCTGCTGTCATTTCCAAAGAGATGTCAGAGGTCTCTCCCTACCAGATCCGGGAGGTGAGCTTACATTGTGCTTTGCCACACCGGTTAAAATTGGGCGCCAGAGTGCCAATAACGCCTTAGCAAAGGGAAAACGAGTCCGGTATTTTTCTCAGGGACATCGCAACCCATAACTTCGCTTAGAAGTCCAGAGGCTTTGCAAAAGACATAACCAGGACTGAGATAAAGTGAGGGAAGGAGGTGGGTAATTAAAATAGAAGGGAGGGGAGGGAGGGAGGGAGGGAGGAAATGGAGGAAGGGAGGGAGGGAGGAAGGAAGGAAGGAAGGAAATAGAGGGAGAGAGGGAGGGGAAGGAGAGAGGGACGAAGGAATGAAATGGAGGGAGAGGAGGGAGGGAGAGAGGGAGGAAGAAAGGAAATGGAGGGAGGGAGAGGAGGGAGGGAGAGAGGGAGGAAGGAAGGAAGGAAATTGAGGGAGGGAGGGAAGAAATGGAGGGAGATAGGGAGGAAGGAAATGAGGGAGGGAGGGTGGGTGGAAGGGTGGAAGGGAAGGAAGGAGGAAGGAAATGGAGGGAAAGAGGGAGACAGGAAGGAAGGAAATGGAGGGAGGGAGGGTGGGAGGGGGAAGGAAGGAAATGAGGGGGGAAAGGGAGGGAGAAAGGGAGACAGGAAAGAAGGAAGGAAGGAAATGAGGAAGGAAATGAGGGAGAGAGGGAGGGAGAGAGGAAGGAAAGAAGGAAGGAGATGGAGGGAAGGAGCGTAGAAGGAAGAAATGTTTTCCATGCATGATTGCTAGAAACGCAAGGCATTTCATGACCGTGTCCTTCCCCAGGTGTTGTGGTCCTGCAGCCAGAATTCACCTGCCTTTTCCCTTCTGTGCTCAGACCTGAACCTTTGCCTGCCCTGCTACACCATGTCGACACCCTTGCGCAAGAGGATCAATGAAGCAGCCTTGGTGTTGTTGGCCAGTCGGCCTTAATGGAGGCTCGGTTCCGTTGCCTTGCAAGTTATTTTACACATGGCATTAATAATTAACTTCCCTCTGGACATCATCCAGGGCAGAGTAAAGTGCATTTAAGTGCCATTGATTTCTCGGAGATCCTTTCCACTTTCCACTTCCCCTGCCCTTTTCCGGAAGTGAGTGGGTGGGAGGGAAAAACAAGGGGAAGAAATGGATGGGCTCCCTCTGTCTCTCTCTCTCTCTCTCTCTCTCTCTCTCTCTCTCTCTTTCTCTCTCTTCCTCCCTCCCTCTCCCTCCCCCCCCTCTCTCTCTCTTTTCCTTGCTCCAAATTCTTGGACTGAGCAATTCCCGTCCATTTCCTGGGGGTTGTGATTCATGGGGCAGCGCACTGTCTCTTTGCTGTCCTGAATTTAGCAACCGCCAAACAAACACTATGCAAAGTAAAAACAGACAGCAACACAGGAGGAGGAGGAGGAGGAGGAGGAGGAGGACCAACCCCATCGGGACCTGATTCCGCATTGAAAAGGCGAAGGCTGCTCTTTTGAAGACAGCAAAGTCCACATTTTGGACAGACTGTTTTGAAAGAGGGGTCAAAGAGGCCATCTAGGTCCAAACCGAAAGGCCCTCTCTCAACAGAGGGGGAGGGAAACAGGACATCACCATCTCCAGTCGACAACACAGCTCCTTTCGGCGGTTGCAAGAAGGCTCCCCACCCCTTTGCACCACTCAGGTGATCTTAGGGACACAGAGGAATCTCCGGGGGTCCTCAACTGCTCTCTAAAAAGAATGCAAATAACCAGCTGTCTGCAAGGAGTAGAAAGAATAGAAAAGAGGAGAGGAGAGGAGAGGAGAGGAGAGGAGAGGAGTGGAGAGGAGAGAATAAATATTGGAATGAAGAATAGAATAGAATATAGAATGGAATGGAATGGAGTAGAGCAGAGTAGAATAGAATAGACAGAGTTGGAAGGGACCTTAGAGGTCTTCTAGTCCAGCCCCCTGCTTAGGCTAAGTCCTTCCATTCCCCACCATCCAGTCAGAGCTGAAGAAGCTTCTCAGATGAGAAGCAAAACATCTTAAAGAAAAAAAACAAAACCAGAAAGTCCAGTTGCCTCTTGGGGGGAAAAAAAGCACTTTTTTTTTTCAAGCTCAAACTGGATTATGCGGTGGGTTTTTGTTTTTTTTTTTTCCTTTTGGTCTGGTGCTTTTTAAAAGCGAGGCATGTGGCCATTCCAAAGGCAGGGGTGGCGGTGGAATTACACTTTTGTTTTGAATTGTTTTATGATTACCCAGAGAGGAAACAGGCTGACAATAGCCAGGGAGAGTTTTTTTTTAAAAAAAAAAATCTCTGGAAAAGTTTGGAAAGCTAGAAATCATTTAGAAATCATTCTTTACGAGCCCATCTCTCCTGGAAAGAGGAGAGGGGTAGGTCAAATGACAAGATCTCCCCAGCTTCCTGGAATTCTTGCATTTTTTCACTGTGAGAACATGGTATGTGTGTGTGTGCGCGCGCGCGCGTGGGCCGCTTCAGGGTATGTGTGTGTGTGTGTGTGTGCGCGCGTGTGTATGTATGTGTGTGTGTGTTTCAAAGCTTTTCTGCTGGGTGCTTCCCGTCTGACATGATCCTGGGAGCGTGCCTAAAGCATGAGCTAAAATAATTCACCCAGCACCTTTGCCTGGATGTGACAGCCACAATAGCCACAAGTAGAAAAACCAGAGCGATGGCGCTGCCTCCTGAAAATGGCACCGGAGCCTTCCTCCACTGACAAGCGTTGGCTTAGTGACTCTTCGTGGCTAATCTTATTCTGCAATACAACAGTACAGTCATAAGTTATTATGGTAATAAAATAATCCGTGGGCATTCATTGCAAGTGTCTAGAAAGGGTATATCTATTCCTCGACTTACAAGCATCCATTTAGTGACTCTTAATTGCTAATCTTATTATATAACCGCTCTCCTCAACTTGATATAGTTAAAGATGTTATGAAATATATTGTTTTATTAGAATACCTGATACAGTTACAGATGTGATAATAAAATAATTCTTGGGCATTAATTGCAAGGATCTGGAAGGGTACAGATATTCCTCGATTTACAAGTATCTACTTAGTGACACTTAATCACTAATCTTATTGTATAAGTGCTCTCCTTGACCTGGTACGATTAAAGATATCATAATAAAATAATTACAAAAATTTAGAAGGGCACAGATAGTCTGCGATGTACAACCATCCGTTTAGTGACCATACAAAGTTACAATACTAGGAAAAAAATTACTTGTGACCATTTTTTACACTTCACAACCATTGCACCTATTCCTACACTCATATAATCATAATTTGGGTGCTTGGTCACTGGCTTGTATTTACGATGGTTGCAGTGTCCAGGACTCCACTGGACACAGTGCAATCTCTTGGAAAGGTGATTCAAGACTCTTATTTGAGCATAAATCATGCATCTTGGGCTGCCTTGTATCTGTAGCAACACACAGGGCCTTATGTTGGGCTGAAACAGAGGTGGGATTCCGCCGGTTCTGACTAGTTCTGGAGAACTGGTAGCGGAGATTTTGAGTAGTTTGGAGAACCAGCAAATACCACCTCTGACTGGCCATGCCCCCATCTCTTCTCTGCCTCCCATTGAGTCCCAGCTGATCGGCTGGGTCTTCTTTGGTTGCCCTGCACAGGAGAACGGAGCTGGAAAGCAGGTTAGTGGGGTGGGGAGGGAAGGGGGATTTTGCAGTATATCCTTCCCCTGCCACGCCCACCAAGCCATGCCCACAGAACCAGTAGTAAAAAAAATTGAATCCCACCACTGGGCTGAAAGGACTTAGTGACGTCGTCCCCGAACTGCAGTTTAAAAGGGGGAAACACAATCCGCAACAGTTGTGAATCAGAGTAAACCCCAAGCCTTATCGAAGTGAGACACCCTTGCAAAATGATTGTTGTCATTGTTGTGCATGTTCTAAAAAACAGAGAGGACCCACATCTTCCAATAATAATAGTA
>NW_020769395.1:3235-160664 GCF_900518735.1 Pseudonaja textilis
GTGGGTTTTCAATGTTTCCCACCCGCAGAATAGGAAAATGAGCTTGATTTGAAATCTGTGCTCTTCCTCAAAAGTTATGTATTCCTACTAAATGGAGTTCCACCATCCGTTTTGAAATATGCCTTGGGATATTTCCTCAGGCAAAGCTCAGATATGAAAATCATGTGGATTTTCAATGTTTTCCACCTGAAGAACGTGAAAATGATCTTAATTTTGAAAACTTTCCTACAAAAGTTATGTATTCCTACTAAATTGTTCCACCATCCACTTTGAGATATGCCTTGTGATAACTTGTTAGGAAAAGCTAGCATCCGAATATCATGTGGACGTTCAATGTTTCCCACTCCGCAGGACATGGAAATGAGCTTAATTGTGAAATCCACACTCTTCTTCAAAAGTTATGCATCACTGCTAAATTGAGTTCGACCTTCCATTTTATATGCCCTGGGATAACTTCTCAGGAAAAGTTGGCCTCCGAATATCGTGTGGATGTTCAATGCTTCCCACCCCGCAGAACATGGAAATGATCTTGATTTGAAATCCGTGCTCTTACTCAAAAGAGCATATCATTGTTGTTAAATTGAGGACCTTCCATTTTGAGATATGCCTTGGGATAACTCCTCAGGGAAACTAGGAGATGAAAATCATGTGGATTTTCAATGTTTACCACCCCGCAGAACATGAAAATGAGCTTAATTTTGAAATCGAACTTTTCTTCAAAAGTTATGCATTGCTGGTAAATTGAATTCGACATTCCATTTAGAGATATGCCGTGGTATAACTTCTCAGGGAAAGGTAGCTTCCGAATATCATGTGGATGATCAATGTTTCCTACCCTGCAGAATATTGAAATGAGCTTGATTTTGAAATCCGTGCTCTTCCTCAAAAGTAATGCAGTGTTTCTAAATTGAGTTGGAGTTTCCACTTTGAGACAAGCCTTGTGATAACTTCTCTGGAAAAGCTAGCCTCTGAATATCCGATGGATGTTGAATGTTTCCCACCCCGCAGAACATGGAAAGGAGCTTAATTTTGAAATTCGAGGTCTTCTTCAAAAGTTATGCAATCCTACTAAATGGAGTTCCATGTTTAATTTTGAGATATGCCTTGGGATAACTACAGGAAAAGCTCAATCGCAAAAATCATGTGGATTTATAATGTTTTCCACCCTGAAGAACTGGAAAATGAGCTTAATTTTGAAATCTTTACTTCAAAAGTTATGTATTCCTACGAAATGGTTCGACCTTCCATTTTGAAATATGCCTTGGGATATTTCAGGGAAATATTCAGGGAAAGCTTGGACATAAAAATCATATGGATTTTCAATTTTTTCCACCCCGAAGAACATGAAAATGAGCTTAATTTTGAAATCAAACTCTTCTTCAAAAGTTATGCATTGTTGCTAAATTGAGTTGGAGTTTTCATTTTGAGACAAGCCTTGTGATAACTTCTCAGGAATAGTTAGCCTCCGAATATTGTGTGGATGTTCAATGTTTCCCACCCCGCAGAACATGAAAATGAGCTTAATTTTAAAATCCGAGCTGTTCTTCAAACGTTATGTATTCTTACTAAATTGAGTTCCACCTTCCATTTTGAAATAGGCCTTGGGATAACTCCGTAGAGAAAGCTCAGACATGAATATCATGTGGATTTTCAATGTTTTCCACCACGAACAACATGAAAATGAGCTTAATTTTGAAATCCGAGCTGTGGTTCAAAAGTTGTGTTTCTTTTCCAAATCAGAGTTGACTGTCAAAAGTTAGCTTTTCTGCCTCAACTGAGGTCTACCACAGAGATAGGCACTGGGCTTTCAGGCTCACAATTGAAACTGAAGTGGTTTTTAAACATTTCTGACCCAGGGGAACATGAACATGTTTCTTTTCCAAATCTGTGTCAGAAGTTAGCTTTTCTGGCTGAATAGTTCTAGCACCGAGATAGGCACTAACTCCCTAAGGAAAGCTCATATTCAAAAATGAAATGGTTTTTCAGTGTTTCTGACCAAAGGAAAAATGAACATTTGTGTCTTTTCCAAATCTGAGCTCTGTGTCAGAAGTTAGCTTTTCTGGCTGAATTGTTTACCACTGATTCAGCAATTCCGAGATATGAACTAGGCTAAATCCTCAGAGGAGATAAAAAATGAAGTGGTTGTTTTCCCCCTGGGGAACATGAAAATGTGCTTCTTTTCTAAATCCAAGCTCTGTGTCAAAAGTTCAGTTTTCTGGCTGAATTGAATTCTACCCACCATTTTCATATATGCCTTGGGATAACTCCTCCAGAAAAGCTGGGATCCAAAAATGAAGTGGTTTTTCCACGTTTTCCACACTGGGGAACATGAATATGTGCTTCTTTTCTAAATCCGAGCTCCGTGTCAAAAGTTACATTTCCTGGCTTGAGTTCTACCCACCATTTTGAGATATCATTTGGGATAACTCCTCAGGGAAAGTTTGGATCCGAAAATGAGGTGGATTTTCCATGTTTTCCACCCCGGGGAACATGAAAATGAGCTTCCTTTCTAAATCCAAGCTCTGCACCAAAAGTTTCGCGTTTGGTCTGAATTGAGTGCTACCCAAAATTTTGAGATATGCCTTGGGCTAACTCATCAAGAAAAGCTCGGATCTGAAAATCATGTGGATTTTCAATGTTTTCCACCTGAAGAACCTGAAAATGAGCTTAATTGTGAAATCCGAGCTCTTCTTCAAAAGTTATGCATTGCTGCTAAATTGTGTTCGACCTTCCATTTTGAGATATGCCTTGGCTAACTCTTCAGGGAAAGCTCAGACACGAAAATCATGTGGATTTTCAATGTTTTCCACCACGAACAACATGAAAATGAGCTTAATTTTGAAATCCGAGCTGTGGTTCAAAAGTTGTGTTTCTTTTCCAAATCAGAGTTGACTGTCAAAAGTTAGCTTTTCTGCCTCAACTGAGGTCTACCACAGAGATAGGCACTGGGCTTTCAGGGAAAGCTCACAATTGAAACTGAAGTGGTTTTTTAGCATTTCTGACCCAGGGGAACATGTTTCTTTTCCAAATCTGTGTCAGAAGTTAGCTTTTCTGGCTGAATAGTTCTAGCACCGAGATAGGCACTAACTCCCTAAGGAAAGCTCATACTCAAAAATGAAATGGTTTTTCAGTGTTTCTGACCAAAGGAAAAATGAACATTTGTGTCTTTTCCAAATCTGAGCTCTGTGTCAGAAGTTAGCTTTTCTGGCTGAATTGTTTACCACTGATTCAGCAATTCCGAGATATGAACTAGGCTAAATCCTCAGAGGAAAGATAAAAAATGAAGTGGTTGTTTCCACCCTGGGGAACATGGAAATGTGCTTCTTTTCTAAATCCAAGCTCTGTGTCAAAAGTTCAGTTTTCTGGCTGAATTGAATTCTACCCACCATTTTCATATATGCCTTGGGATAACTCCTCCGGAAAAGCTGGGATCTGAAAATGAAGTGGTTTTTCAACGTTTTCCATACTGGGGAACATGAATATGTGCTTCTTTTCTATGTGTCAAAAGTTACATTTCTGGATTGAGTTCTACCCATCATTTTGTGATGTGCCTTGGGATAATTCCATAAAGAGTCTTTGGACTACCTGGACTACCGAGTGTCAAATCAGGGGACTGAATTGGACCTGGAAAGGTGAAGGCGCTGCTAGACTGGCAACCACCAAAAACATGCAAACAACTTCAAAGTTTCTTGGGTTTTGCAAATGTTTATAAACATTCATCACTTCATTTGCCAAGGTCGCCCTCCCTTTAACAGTGTTATTGAAAACTGGCCCTTCCTTGACTAAACCAAAACCTAATCAACCTCTCACTTGGAAAATGAATTGAAGACCACCTGATGCTGTTATGACTCCCCTTCAAAATTCAAACGAACAAAACAGAAAGCAGCCATTTCACAATTAAATCAAACAGAAAGAAGTCTTACAAGATAACGGCTGGCAGAAATCTCAATCCACAGCATAAATCTTTACTCTGTCCGGCAAACCAGTCCTGGCAATAAATCTCAAGTCTCAGAGCTTCTTGCTGTAACGTCCTCACTCAATAAGTCACTTTGTTCCTGGCAAATTGTACCAGCCCAGCTGTGTCCTTTTATACTCATTGAGGCAATGTGCTAATTTACTGACTCTCCCTCCTCCTTCATTCCAGCTGATTTTGCCTTCTCAACCGTCTTCTGTTCCTTACATTTAACCACAAATTTTCCAAGTTCTCATCTCCACTAGAAGACTCTCTCAAAACTTCCCTGTCAGCCATTCCCGGCTGTTGATCAGATAAGGAACCAGAGGAGGTCAAAGGTCCTGACAATTCTAATACATCAGGTCTGTCTTCCTTTGTCACGTCCATCTCCTCATCCTGGTTACCAGTCCAATCACTGAGTCATGCCGGCTCATATTTTTCTGCCATGTCCTCCTCACTTGAACTCATATCAGTCACAGGAGCTGAATCCAAGCCCGGAGCCACAACATGATGCCTTGCGTTTATGTGTCAAAATAGTTGACGGACACAGAGTGTAGGTGGGCAGTTTGGGGAAAAAGAGGCTTTTGCTGTGTAATTAGTAAAGTAGGCTTTACTAACTTGGAGGCATTTTCTGGAAGGAGTGACAGAGCCTTTCAAGGTGTGGACTGATCATAAAAACCTTGAGGCTCTGAAGACCCCTCTGAAGCTTTCCCCTAAGTCCACTGGGGATTGAGTCCACTGGGCTCAATATTTCAAGAGATTCAACTTTAACATGAAATATATCCCAGGAGGGAAAAACACCTTGTTGAGAAAACCCCAATTTGACAGTTGCCAGGAAGTAGTGCAAACTATGATATCAAAAGCCCAACCCAAGCCAAGCAATCACCAGAGGCCAAGCCAAATGCAGTCCTAGATTCCTGGATGACAAACTGACAACTGATTTGAAAGAATCAAATTTGCTGAAAATCAAACTGATTTGACAATAAACAAAGGATTAGTTTGGAAAGGAACTAAGATTTGTGTACCCTTGTGTACTCTAAGGTTGATGGTACTAAAATGTAGAACCTGGTTGGGGGGCACTTTGGGTTTCTACATTTAGTCAGAAGACAGTTCTGGTGGCCAAAAATGAAGACTGATGCTGAGGACTATATAAAAAGCTCTTTGTGTCATAATGAAACACAGAACTAGTTCTCCTCCAACAAGTAACTGAACCATCGAAGTCGTGGGAAGAAATCGCAATGGACTTTATTGTGGAGTTACCAGAGAGGGGAGGAAGTACCATGATTTGGACTGTTATTGATTTATTGTCCAAGCCAGCTCACTTTACAGTGTATAATCGACTACCTTCGGCTAAGAAACTAGTGAAACTGTTTGTGACACATATTTATCGGCTCCACAGAGTGCCTCGTAATCTCAGATTGAGGCATACAGTTTACCACCAAGTTCTGGAGGTAGTTTTTAAAGTCCATTGGGCATTCCATCCAGCGTGTAACGGGGCCACTGAGAGCACAAATGCTATGGTGGAACAGTACATTAGATGTTATGTCAACAGGAGAACTGGGCAGATCTATTGCTGTTTGCAGAAGTTGCTTACAATAATGCAGTACACAGCAGCACTGAATTGACTCCTTTCCAAATCACTACCTTTGTCCCTATGCCAGAGTTGCCTAGGGAACCCCCGACATTCATGTCCTTAATGGATTGGATGGAATCATTGAAAAAAAGTTGGGAGGATACAAAACAAGCTCTAGTGGAAGCAACTGAGGAATATAAAAAACAGGCAGACAAACATAGAACTCTCCAACCACCTTTTAAAGTGGGGGACAAAGTGTTTTTTGTCAACTAAATATCTTGTTGAAACTTCCTAGTAAAAAGTTGGGACCAACATTTCTGGGGCCATTCCCTATATTGCAGGTAATCAATCTGTGACTGTCCAACTTAGCCTCCCTCGGCTGTTAGGGAAAATACACCCAGTAGCTTGTTGAAGCCTGCTATTTGTTCCAATCTACGACCTGTACCAGCAGCTCCCCCCAAAGAGTAGTACAGGGCGAAATACATTATGAGATAAAGAAAATCCTCAATTCTAGATTACACTGAGGACAATTACAATATTTAATGCTATGGAAAGGCTACCCTTTGTCAGAAGCTACTTGGGTGAAAAGTTGGGATATATATGCAGATAGATTGATTAAACAATTTCATGAACAATTCCTTGACAAGCCAAAGGGAGCGGGGAGAGGGGGCTTTGTTTTCCCTTGTGTTTTTTTTATTGTATTTTTCAGGACGTGATTTTTTCAAGGGGGGGGGGGGATGCCTGAGAGCTTTGGAAGTCATATTGAGACTTCCACATTTTTGAGCCTGGGAAAATGGGAGGGGGGAATTTCTTGGAGTGTATGTGATTAAACATAGTAAGATACTTTTTCTAAGTCAAGGTCATGTTATTCAACAGTGAGAAGAAGTCTCAAGTTGGGATGGATGGTGATTGGGGCATATGATGTGATGATGGCTGCAGGGGGTAGATTTGTAGGTTTTATTTATTGCAAGGAAGCTCGGAACTTTCAGATTCGGGATTCCCCAGATGTGCGAGTTTACTATCCAATTAAAACAGAACTTTTATGAAGATGCCTGTCTCAGAGTTATTTGTTGGAGTGGAGGTTTTCTGGACCGCTAACGTTTTCCATTGTAATTTTCACTTCTGCCTTTAGGTGGCACAATTGCTCTGCATCTCTTTTTTTCTTTCCAATATACTGTATTCGCTATAGGTTCAAAAGTTATAGAATAAGCTCCATAAAATCAGTTTTATATTATCCAAAAATTCTCAATTAGTTTTGTATTATATTCTATTTGAAATCTCCAGTCCGATTTTCCTAAATATAGACTTTAAGCCAGTCTTTAGTCAATTTCCTGTCTTAATTATGGCTCATAAAAACTCTCTTCACCACTTTTCTTCAGGAGGTGGAAAGAACCCCCCCCGCCCTTTTAGGTCTTACTTTCCTTAGTTGTATTCCAGGGTGCTCTTTCTTCCTTTTGTTCTTAAATTTTGTTCCTTTTGATTTAAAAGTATCTCACCCAGTTTGTTCACACTGTCTTCCACTTCCACTTTCTTCACACAATGGCCATCTTCCTTGCTGACAGGAGAGAATTCTCAGGGCCGATCAGGGAGATTGCAGACTCCCTGCGGTCACCAGAGTGTGTTCTCTACCCTCATCACCCCTTCAAAGTGATTTAAGTCCATTTAGGACCTCTCTTACAGCTGGATTTCAACCATCTCACATAGCTCTCCATGAGGCACATCTCTGTGATGTCAGCCCCACTCTCCCAGAAAAGTTTAATTTTGAAACAGAGCTCCCATTAGAAAAACTATCACACAATCATGTACTCCCATGCATGTAGAAGCAAAAACAAAACAAAACACTTGTTTTCAACGTCCGATATTTCCCTGAAGTTAGCCAAAATGCACTTCATTTTCAGATCCAAGGTTTCTCAGAACTGTTGCAACTGAGCCCCAAACCATCTTACTGGCAGAATGGATTAAATTCCTTCAAACTACAGGGCCCATTGTGTGCAAGGCCCTAGAAAATGAATAAGAAACCCAGAAAATACATGCAGATAAAGAACACTCTCAGCAAAAGAATTTTCAAGTTGGAATCTACCTCACCACCAAATTCTTGCAATCCAGAAAGCAGTCCAAAAAATTCAGCTGGAAATACATCAGCCCATTCCCCATTCTCTGAGTTATTAATTTAGTCACAGCTCAATGAACACTGTGAAAAACATCAGGTGCATCATCCAGTTTTCCACTGTAGGGGCAAACTTCAATACTTAATCCTATGGACTTTCCCCCCTCTGTGCTCGTGCAACATGTGCGAGCCTCATATCTCCTTTGAAAATTCCATGGCAAATACCCCAATAAATCCCATTGAAATAGCCCATTAACCACTCATTTCTTTCTCTCTCTTTCCTAGGACTAGCCATTTCTTTTAAGGGGAGCAAAATGTCAGAATTGCCATCCTGCTTCACACCATTGCTACTTTGCTGATGCCAGACTGCCAGGAATCCTGGAGGGAGGGGAGGGAGCCAACAGAGGGTGGGGGAAGACCAGAAACCAAAACTACTCTGTGTGCCTGCCAGAGATGTAAGCTGTCCAACCCCAAGGCCACAAGCATGGGATCAAGTATGGGGAAAACATCAGTTTAAATAATCAAGTAAACATTCCAATTATAACATGAATGGTTACAGATATAATTGACAGATCCAATTTCAGCTATTTTGGAAAGACTGCAACAAAGTTAAAAGTATTTGGGGAAGGAGAAATTATTAATCATAACTAGTTTATGGATTAACGAAGGTTATCCTTAAGGAGACCTATTATCTATTAAACTGATTAGTCGTGGGTGGAACCCAATGTTTTATTCCAAGAGTTGAATATAGTACACATTTTAAACCCCTACATTTTTAAAAGTAAAGATGTGATCTGCCATCAAAATGAAATCTAAAACATAAAAACATGTCACTGGATGTGAAATTTAAGAGATTGGGACAATGCTATACATAGACATAATACAATGGAAAGTGGTCAAGGGTGGAAATACTTTACAAAATAATGCATGAAGAAATAACAATTGGGCAAAATGTGTTAATTTGGGATGTAAGATTAGCTTAGAAAACCTTTTTTTCCCTGTTACTCTGTTCACTTATAAAAGATAAATTTAACAACATAATTTGAATGTTATAAAAATAGAAAATGTGTGTCTAAAATCTGCTATTTTTCATGATTATTATAGACATAAAATATATGAAACTAACTATAAATCTGGATATTATATGTACCCTTCTGTACGAGAAATTGAATTAATTTCTTGCTACATGTTCAAAAGCCTTCTATGTCTGCAAAACTAGACAGCAATCTCCTTTTAGAGAAGCAACTAATGCCTCTCAATATTAAATGGTTTTTCTGCTACAGAGGCTGGTCAAGTTCTGCAATGCAAGGTGGACCTGCTCCATTTGTCCCACTAGATCCTACACTTTTAACATACACTTTTAATTGTGAGATGATGAATACTTGTATAAGTCCATACAAAAGTAGGATATAGATGCTAGCTGCTTTAATGTCATTAATTTTGTAATTTTTAAATTTAGTTACTTTTATTGGATATACTAGCCTCCAGGTCAGAAATCATATCAAATGGCACAAGAAATCAAGATATTACTCAGACTATTGCTATTTGGAAGTGTTAGTTAACAGAAACGTGAACTTATATTTTTCTGTTCATTCCAATAATTCTTAAATACAGATGTGTTCAGAACTAATAGAATTAAAAAATGCATAAAAACCCAACACCACAAATTGGCAGAGACCTTCCACCAGCAGAATTTCCCTTTATTTTAGTTTATTAATTGGATATATAATGGAGGCACTTTATTTCAAACTGCTGGGAACTTTTTCTTTTAAAGATAGAAAGAAGATATAATAACCCCTTCACAAAGAAACAAGAGACAACTAATCAGAGAAGAAAATGCTACATGGCAAGCACCTGTTTTGGGGGAAATATATTGCAAAAGAGGTTCAAAGCCCTTGGTAATGACTTTGGCAATAGAGGGACATTTACAGAAAGGCTGTGCTGGCTATTCGGGCAAATGACATAGAATTTAAGCAATAATAAAGGCACAAAGCACTCTGGAAGAGTCATGCTTTAAGACATGAAGCAAGCAATTTCTGTTTCAGAGCACATAAAAAGAGAGAGGTCACTGGAAGGAAGCATTAAGGCAGATGGTATCCATTCCATATATCTTATCTTAGGAAGGGCAAGGGTATGTAAGTGAGAGCAGGTTGGGAGGCAACTTGGGTCTTCTTTTTAAAAAACTAGAATCAAAGAAGTACCAATACAGACTGTTTTATGAAGAAATATATACAACCACAGCCCAGAGAGGGCAGATTGCTTTACCAGTCTGTTAACAAGGCTTCAGTCTTGCTCGACAAACTCTTGGGATAAAAGGAGGAGTAGCCAACATTAAAAAAAAACACGCTATATGAGTTTCTGTGGGACAGAGGGAACATGTTCGCCACAAAGAATATGCCTCAATCTAGAAGTAAATATAGTTCACATGAACTGAATGGCAAAGAAATCTGCATAAGTAGGAAAGTTTTTCTATATATAGTAATCTCTGCAAAAGATCACAGTTTTTTAAGTATTGCCTCTTCTTACCACTTATCTATTGGAGTAATTATCCTGGCCAATTTTATATTAAAATTATTAAATAATTTCCTCCAACTGGCCATTGTTCTTTACTAATATTACATCAAGCTCATCCCAAGTTGTAACTGGCAACCTATGTTTGTCACTTCCATTGAAACATAATCACTGGTTGTACAAAGGTACCATGGTATAAGTCAGCACTATACCAGAGGCCCCAAAACAACTTGGTGCATTCCTCTTTCCAATGATTCTGTTTGATAAAATCTTGCTCCAGTTTCATAAATTGAATATTATTAGCCATTTTTTTATTTGCAGTTCCATTATTTTTCAGAGCTATATAGAAATAAATTGATCAATATTGTACTAAAGTGACATGGTGGAAAGGTAAAAGTCTAAGAGAAAGATTTCATATATATTATAACTAAGGAATTAAAGGGTAGCAGGGAAAATAAATCCAATCAACATTAATGGCAAGAGATTCTAACACGTGTTAGTGGAAATACAATCTCTGTAGATTTACACATTTGTAGGCATTCTCATCTCAAACACTCAAGTACCTGGGGGTTGTTTCTCTATTTCCAACAAAGTGCAAAACAATTCCACAAAACAGAATCCTCCATGTTCCCATGTGGAATGGGCTTGGTGTGGCCACCATGAAAAAACGGGAAGAAATAAATCCTCCTCTTCCCAAAAGAGAAGACTTCTGGTCATTAAATCCTTTCCTAGCCAAGGGACAGAGAGAGAAATAGAACAGGAATGCTTGGCTTCTCAGAGCTATTTACAAATAATCAACCGACAGCATCTATTACTTGATGTCTGTTACTATGGTTGTGTTACTGTGGGAAGAAAAGGGAGGAGGAGAAATGGGGAAAACGTGCCTTGACTATAACTGACCAGTTATAAAGAGCTCCTTTACACTAAAGATTAAACATGAGTTCTTTCCATAAGATAGTTAATAAGCAATATCGCCTTCCCCTCTGGGTAGTGATCATGGTTAATCTAACAAGGAGGGCTCAGTTGGTCTGATAATAGTAGGCCGGTTCGGTGCTGCAGGAGGTCTTCTGCTGCAGAGAAAATGAACAAAGAAATAGAAGATAGAAATTAGACAGATATTGCCAAAGTATAAGAGCCTCAACATTCCTGCCCATTTTCCAGCTTCTTCTGAACTTCTGTGCCATGTGCAAATGTTATAATGCTTATCTTAATCTATACTGCTTATCTATAATACTTATGTTCTGGACAGTCTAAGATTATTTCCATTTTCCTCTCTATTTCAACTTTCAAAAGTTGAAAAAGTTTGACAATTTTCTCTTTGGATGTGAAAGGAGGCTCTTAAATTTACACCTACTTCTTCCCATAGATCTTTTAACCACTAAAAAAGCTGCACCATACCAAGATTCTGCATAAGCAATTTTTTAATTTTTTAAGAGAATATCTAAATATAGTATCTTCTACATCTGTTCAAAATTAATAAGTTTATACAGGAACAAAGTGTGACTATTTCATAACCACAGACTTATGCCATAGCCCAGGGCAAAATGAAAAAAATTAGCTAAGGGAAATCTGAACTGGCTCTTACCTGGGTACACCTGGAGGTATACCAGGTGGAATACGTGCCGGCCGTGAGGGAATTTGAGGCGGGGCTGAGAAAGGTTCATTATTAGTAATAAATGCACTTTGTGGTACAGGGCGTGAAGGAATGGGTGGTGCCACAAAAGAGGATGAGCCTGTAACTGACACTGGAATCAAGGGAGGACCAGGCATGGGGCCCCTCACGGCTGGAGGTCTTCCGGGAGGCAACACAGTAGAAGGAGGCCTGCGCTGAGATGTTGGGCTGTAAGAGAAAAAAAAAGGACATATTAAAATAGAACAAGTTAGTATAATTTAAGATAAAAGCATAATAGAACCAACTAACTACTATACCAACTCACCTATGCCCACCGCTTCCTGCTTGCAGCCATGTATCATCCACAGGAGGAGGAACTGGGGTGGAAACTGTACTGGTAGTGATGTCTCCAATTATATTTAAAGCTTCCTTCAAGGCATGGTACATTCGCAACATGTCATCCCTGCGCTGTGCCTGGTCTGCTGACTCTTCCATCAAGCTGTTTTGGTCTGCAGAAGAGTATAAGTAGGCCAGCAACTCCGAATGGATGAAATCCTTGGTCTGTGAGGGATAGGTAATATTGGGTGCATAGAAAATGTAACGCTTTCCAACAACAATAGGTTGGATTGGATAGATCAAGAGTGGAGTAATAGTGAGGCGAAAGGACACTTCCCCCAGATGGGTTGCTGTACTCAATGATTCTGAAGAAGACTGCTCTGGCCTCAACTATCTACTGCATTATGGAAAGGTTCCCATAGATCATCTGGCTGTTTAAGTTCATACAGTATAATACACTAATAAACAATGTTTAAAAAGACCACAACGGCTGAATTCACATAATACATTAAATAAAAAACAAATTAAAGCTTAAAACAGGAGCAGACAACCTTTTAATGGCAAAGGGTTGCATTAAAAACCTATATTTTTGGCCTCGCAGCAGGGTACCTGATTATGTGAAACTATTTTTCTTGGAAAATCAAGGGTAGCTGCCAAGATTTTTTATACAATGGAAGATAATTATATATGTAGTAGAGTGAAAGAATTTGAGGCCAAAGAAGTATCACAGTGCCTATGAGTTTCAATATTGCATGTAAGAATCTAGACCCATTATAAGTTCTATAATCAAACTTCCTAAAAAAATGGTTCCTCACTCTGTTCCTCCAAGGGAAGCTGGAATAGTTCCAATTAAAACTTGTGCCCAAATAGCAGATGATAGCCACTGGCTCAAATTAATTTTCAATGCAAGTTGTCTGTTTTTTTTACTCTTCAAAATAAATTCCAGATTTCCTGCCAAAAATTACTTGGTACCAACCCAGGTCAATGTGGATTCTCTTTTAATGTATTGATTTCAATTGGATTTGATCAAGCCAAAGCATCCTTCAAGCAATGTACCCGAGATAGGGCCCATAAAACAATCTTAGCCAGGTGCCACAATAAATTCAGAAAATCCATTCAAAAATGTTATTCCTGCACATTACCTGTACAGTATTGTCTCCATTAAGTTATTATTTAATGTAAAGCATTTCACCATTTCTTTATCTTTCGTCAAACATTTACTCTTCGAATATAAATTCTAAGGCAAATAATACATTACCTTTTCTTCTTAAATCTCTTGCTAGAATACAGATAATCCCTGAGTTATGACAGATCTCTTAGTGACTGTTGGAAGTTATGACCTAACCACCCGCAAGTACTTACAACACAGTCCTGAAATTACAAATGTTTGTAGCACCATGGCAATCTTTCACACTTACCACTGTACATGTAAATTCACCCTATTTCCCCCCATCCTATCCACCGGGTCTCTACAGGCACTAAACCTGTGGATATTCACCTTGCGAAGATCCAGGGAGCCTTCAATTTCTTTGAATGTTTGATGCTTCAGGCCTTAGGTGCGTGTACAGAGAATGAAGGCCTAAAGTACTGCAAGATCACGCAAGATCAGTATCACAAGATCTTGCGCTATTGATCTCGCCTGATCTCATGGTACTTTAGGCCCCTGTTCTCTGCAAATGGAGGCCTGGACGAGACCTGCAAGAAAAGGCTTTGCAAATGAAGGGAAGGCCTGAAGCACCAAATTCGTCCCTCCATTTACAAAGCTGTATTGCTGTATTTGCAAAAACCATTTGCTGGCAAGAACGGAGGCCAGGAAGAGCATACCCATCCCTCCAGGTCTCCTTCCTTGTTGGCAAAGGTCTCCTCAAGGCCGTTTGCTGGCAACGACACATGCTGGGATTGGCTGCGTGCATCCCTCCCAGCCTCCATCCTCACCAGCAAAGGCCTCATCAGGCTGACAGAGGCAGATGGCCACGTGCAACCTTCCGGGCCTCTGTCCTCACTTGGCAAAGCCTCCTCAGAGCAGCTAAGAAGATATCGTAATGGTTTACACTGGGTGGGGAAAACAAAAGAAAAAAAATCTTTTTTTCTTGATTATGTCATGTGACTCAGCAAAAATCTGGCCTTTTTTATACTGACTTCCTGAACTCATCAAAAAGTAAGTAAGCGAATGGTGACAGGGTGGGGTATAGAGGAAGCCCATAGGGCTATGGGGAAACCAAGGGGCAGGAGACAGAACATGAAGTGCCTGTCCCTGCACTAGGTCTCCCTCTATTTCTCCCATCCCTGAGTCACCTCTTGCTCTACCTAACAACCCATGCATTTGTTTCAACATTTAACAAATACACTGGGAAATCAGGGACAGGGAGGTTGTTAGATGCTTCATTTAACATAATCCCTGACTTATGATGAGCAGACTCCATTAACGTCATAAGTCAGGGACTACCTGTATCAGGATCTCAGAAGAGAACTGAAAATGTTATTATTTAAAACGTAAATGGCTGGCACCAAGCAGCCTCTTGCTTGCTGCTGACTGTTCGAATGAACAGCTTCAGGGATTGGGGTGTGGCAGCTAATCAACGCAGAGCCCAATGAGGAAATAGCAGTAACTGTGACTCAATAGCAGTAACTGCGAGAGGGATCTTGGAGTTTTACTGGACAACCAGCTAAATATAAGCCAGCAGTGTGCAGCCGCCGCCAAAAAAGCTAATGCAATCCTAAATTGTATTAACAGAGGGGATACAATCAAGATCAAGGGAAGTACTAATACCACTCTATAAAGCCTTAGTAAGACCACACCCAGAGTACTGCATCCAGTTTTGTTCACCACATTATAAAAATATGTTGAGACTCTAGAAAAAGTACAGAGAAGAGCAACCAGGATGATTACGGGACTTGAGGCTAAAACATACAATGAACGGTTGCAGGAACTGGGCTTGGCTAGACTTGTAAACAAAAGGACCAGGGGAGACATGATAGCGTCTTCCACAGGGAGGAAGGGGTCAAGCTATTTTCTAAACCGCCTGTAGGCCAGACAAGGAATAATGGATGGAAACTGAAAAGGAGAGATTTAACCTGGAAATAAGGAGAAACTTTCTGACAGTGAGAACAATCACCCAATGGAACAGCTTGCCCTTGGAAGTTGTGGGAGTGCCATTACTTGAGACTTTCAAAAAGAGATTGGACTGCCATTTGCCAGAAATGGTGTAGGGTCTCCTGCTTGGGAGGGAGGGGGTTGGACTAGATGTCTTACAAGGTCCCTTTCAACTCTGATTATCTGTTAAATCTGAAACACCCCAATCCTTGAAGCTGCTCATTCGAACAGTCAGCAGCAAGCAGGAGGCTGGTCAGACTAGGCCAGATTAGGTTGCAGGGTCTCATGGCAGACAAATCTGTCTTTTATTCAGATGGGGCGAAGTTGTTTTCCTTTTATGGCTTTAGCGGCTTCTGAATAAAAGACTTCAGCTTCTCTGCCATGCGGATCAGCCTCTTCTGGAGCTCTTCAAAAAATAAGTACAGTAAAGCCACGGGAAATGCGGTAGGGAGGAGTAAGTGGAATCCTGATGCTAGCAAAGCAGAGCCCAGTGCCTATGGACACCTGGCGGGGCGGAATGGGGAGGGGAAATGTTGTAATGTCTCTGCAGTCAGTCATAAGGGCAAATGACCACTGTGGTGCTGAAACATGCATAACTTTGGGACGGGGTCATAAATACTTTTTTGGGGGTGGTGGTGTAATTTTGAATGGTTGCTAATTGAACTGTTGTAATGTGAGGAATAACTCTAGCTTCATCCCTCTGCCACCCTGGCAAAATAAATGATCAAGCCATAGTTACATTATTTATCATTAGGTGCATTATTGTCTTTGGCATAAGGTCTCGGATAGATTTGTTGATGATCCCAACATATGAATCAACAAGATTGCGAATAGTTTCTACTTGGCGTTCCAGTTGAGGATCCATGGAAAAGGTATTTTCCTGAGCTCCATCGTCATTTTCTACCTGTTATAGGAAAAATGGAAACTGTTATGATATCTATGATTCATTTTGTATAAGATAACTCTTTTTTGCAAATGCTATATCTTGTCCTACTCATTCACCTAGATATGGAATATTTATTTTTAAATTATTAGAAGGCAGCAGTTTCTGCCTTAAGTTTAGAAAAACTACACAATTCTTATACATGCAAATGATGTTGAATACATCAAACCCCAAGCATCTCCTTGATTCCTGCACTATGAAATAATATGCAGAATAAAAGTTAAATCAACTGAGTATGCTTCACATTTCATTTATTTTTTGTGACAATACAGACTGAATATCTAGAGTGTCTCAAAATAATACTGCTTTGTCATTATTTTTTATTCCTGAATATTTTTTCAGTCATATAGTTTACAAATCATCCTTGTTTAGCAAAACACAAAAAGCAATCCTGTTGGCTCTTCATGAGGCCATATGAAGAGCCAGTATTTGCCTTAGCCCAGCATGCCCAGTGTTGTCGTTAACAGGTGCAGATGGCCAAGGAGGGTGAGGACTCAGATGAGGGGCCAGGACCATTAGGGAGTGGATTGCTGCCTTCAGAGATTGTGGGGGCTGGCAGCAGTGATGAGGAGGTTCCCGAGGAGCCTGTGCCAAGTGCGTGTGTGCACAAGATTGCTCATAGGAAAGAACAACTACAACAGTACGGGCAACTCAGGAGTAAGGCTGCAAGGTAATGGCCCCTCCTTCAAGGAGATAAAAGCCAGCTGTGAAATGAAAGTTCTTTGCAGAAGGCGAAGACGTTTTGAAACTCCAGCCTCGTTGGACATTCCAGTATCCTGAGTTTATATTTGAAGATTCTTGTATTACAAATTATTTCTTGTCTGTTATCTTTTGGCAAGTTTTGCACAGTTTGGCAAGGCTTGTGCTTATCACAGCTAATTATTTTGCAGAAGCATTAAAAGGCTTCTGTTCCCTTTGGATTGTGTTTGATTTGTTGGAAAAGGGCATGGGTCAGAACACCTAGTAAGTAGCTGTAGGAAGAAAATGGCAAAGGTCAGCTAGGGACAGAAAAATGCAAGGTGGCCAAATGGGCACAATGGGGGTGGGAGATAGGTGGGAGAGCGACTGAAGCATAAGCAAGTGTGACAGGGCAGAGAAGATGAAGACAATGTGGTCCTCATTTTACAACCACAACCAAGAATGCCATCACTAGGACTTCTGGTGACGTCACGTCATGGCAGTGCAGGGGAACTCTGTCCTGCTCCCCTGCATCGGGTTTTTTTTGCCCTTGGATAGCCGTTCGTGATGCGGTTGGATCCTGGAGGGATCACCAAAGTGAGGAGAGACTCTTGAAACCCAATCAGGAGTTGCGATCCCGAGGCAGTGAAGAAGAGAGCCCGAAGCCCGAGGTGAAAGAAGGCAGCCTGACATGGGCAGACCCAAAGTCGAGACAAAACAGCAAAGAAAGGAAGCAGCGAGGAGATAGCAAGCTGAGATTGGGCAAGCTATCAGTACGAGAAACATTTTTTGGATTATAACTGGAGTATCGTGGGAAGAAGAACTGCTTGTATCACTGAAACCCAGAATGAAAGGGGTGAAAGTGGGAAGTGGCAGCAGCGATCTAGTTTTCTACCCCCAACGCTGGGAAATAGTGGCAGTACAACTTAAAAAAAAGAAAATCGAGAAGGAGAGACAAGGGGATATTACTGGAAGGAGCCCTCTGTTACTAACTGCTTGAAGCGAGACTATTGAATCTATTCCGCTTGAGAAAGGGACTTGGGACCTGGACAGAACTTTAAGAAAGCTTTGAGGAGTGATGGTGCAGACTTTGGAGGCGGCCATTGAAAGAAGCAAAACTCGGTAAATTGTATCAACATAACTGGAGTGATAAATAGAACTGAGAACAGAACGAAATTGATACAAAATAAGCTGGATAAATATTTTCTATTTTGGGTGTCTCTACTATTGTATTTAAAATTTGAATAGAGTTAACTATTTATGTATTTAGGTATTCATTATTATTTAATAGTAAGATATTAAGGTGACAGTAAGACATTAAGAGATTTTATACCCCCTCTCTTGAAGTATTTATCCCTCCTTTGAATTTATTGGGCTTGGTTGGTTTTATTCTATATATATCATTTCATATATTTAATATATCTATATATACTTAAATAATAATAAGACACGAATACTGATTGATTATTCTATATAGAAATTGGCCTGGAAAGTGATATTTATTAACCTTATAATTTAATTTCTTTGTAATTTCTCTGTTTCGGATATTCGGATATCCCTTTCCCTTTCTTATATATAGCTGATTTATTGTAGATTAATGAATTTAGTACATTGTTCAGTACAATGACAACATAAACAATTGCTCTTTCTTTCCTTCTCTTTCTTTTCCCCTCTCTTGGTTGGATATTGTGGTCTATTAAGAGTTAAGAAGTGTTAATTTAAATTTTGAATTTTATACTTTATTTAGAAAAGCAATAGATGAAATATTATAACAAATTCAAATATTTATATTGGGCTATAACACTGTGGGATATTTATTTAGTTGATTAACTAGACTAATTACTGGATTATCTGAGATCTGACATTAGAATAGTTATTAAGATTTATTAAGACCTTAATTTATTCCTAACAGAAATTAGTTTAATAACGATTAATACGTTTGAGTACATAGTTGATTGGGTTGCCAATAAACTTTAAAACAAACGGGGACTGTAAATTAACTTAACCATTCAACAATAAGAATTTCGGAGACCAATATCTCTTCTAAATTCAGATTATAAAATTTTCATGACTATAATGGCAGAAAGACTAAATTTTGCTCAATGACAAAATTCACCTTGACCAAAATGGATTTCTTCCTACAAGACAGATTAGGTATAACATAAGAACGATAATAGATATATTAGAATTTTATGAACTGCACCCAGGAAATCAAGTGGCCCTTGTCCTCCTGGATGCACAAAAGGCCTTTGATAACCTCAACTGGGATTTTATGAAACACCAGATTAACCTGATGAAATTTGGTGGTAATTTTGCAAATATGCTAAATTCAATTTACGCCACACAAAAGGCAAATGTACTAATAAATGGAGAAGCTACCAAACCATTTGAGATAAAGAAGGGTGTCAGGTAGGGATGCCCGTTTCACTTCTGCTCTTCATAACAATTCTAGAAACATTATTAGATAGAATTAGATCAAACAAAGAACTTAAGGGAACAAAAATTAAATGTCAAAAGTACAAATTACAAGCATTTACGGATGACATGTTATTTGTCATAGAAGATTCGGGACCAGTATTATTAAATGAAATAGACAAATTTGGTAAATTGGCAGGATTAAAAATTAATAGGGAAAAGCCCAAAATGTTAGTTAAAAATCTAACAAACAGTAAGCAGAAAGAACTAGAGGAAATGATGGGATTACAAATCGTGAATAAATATCTAGGCATTTGGCTAAGACCTAGAACATAATCCCTGGGGGAGGACAATTATACCAAATTATTACAACAAAATGGAAAGGATTTGGAAAAATGGAACAGAATGCAAATTTCACTACTAGGTACAATAGCAACGATTAAGATGAATGTCCTACCCAAAATCTTGTATCTATTTCAAACAATTCCGGTACTACTGGATAATTGTTTTAAAAAAGAAGTGGACAAAATCGTTATGAAATTCATTTGGGCAGGAAAAAAAACGAGGATAAAAAATATATTTACAAGACAATAAAAGCAGACTTTTGACTCCCTGCCTGGGAGACCTACTACAAAGCGACGGCACTAGTGTAGATAAAAGACTGGATTAAATTGGAAAACAAAAGAATTTTAATACTTGAGGGCACACATTTTTGTGGAACCCAAATAACAAGTCATTCATATTTCTCCAGAAACACTTTACGTAAATCTTTGATTAAAATTTGGACAGATATTAGAAGAAACCATTATACTAAAATCCCAAGATGGCTTTCAACAATGGAGGCGATGTTCCATCCTAACATGATGGACATTAGCAAAAAGCTCAAATGCCACCAAATACTAGATAATGAGGGATCACTTAAATCGATTCAGGTGCTAAAAACCCAAGGAATAATTATTGACAATTGGTCCTACTTTCAAATAAAAATGAGATATATTAGGGACACAAAAGATTTGAAACAAAAGATATCCAATTAGATAAAATACTCTTGGGTCTGGAGAAAAATATGATATCCAAATTGTATTATTTCCTATTAGAATACGAATTAGCTGAAGAAATTGTGAAAGGACCAATGTTAGCTTGGGCAAAAAAATTCAGTTATAATATAGATTTGGATGATTGGGAGGAAATTTGGCAAAAAAATCTTACATTTACAAAATCAATACCATATAAGGAAAATTTATATAAAATGATATATAGATGGCATCTGGCACCTTCTAGATTAGCTAAAATATACCCAACAGCAAATCCAAGCTGTTGGAAATGCAAAGAGAAACTTGGTACCTATTTCCATCTTTGGTGGACATGCCCTGAGATTAAAAAATATTGGACAAGGATAAGAATATGGATAGAAGAAATTATCAAATGCGGACTGGAGTGGAAACCAGAACTGTTCCTCCTGGGAAATGATTAAAGGGGAATACCCTTCCCAAGTGAGATATCTGATCATCCACTTATTAACAGCGGCACAAATTTCTTTAGCGCAATATTGGAAAAGGCCCTATGTACCACCAATACACATTATTATTCAAAGAAACTACAAATGTGCCGAAATGGAGAGGCTCACGTTCAGATTAAATGGGAAGGAAGAGTCAGAGTATTATTTGGTTTGGATAAGTGGTACAGCTAGGTAGAGCGCAAGAAAAAAGGTATACAGGATAAATGAACCCAGGACACATATTATAGTTGTATATATTGAACGTATAATAACGATTTCAAGCTTCTTGTCTATATATAAATATTATGAAGGCTCCATTTGATTAACCAATACAGTTATAGTATTGACAGAATAATAGTAATAGCAGAATAATATATTATTATAATAATAGCAGAATAATATATTATTTATTAATTAATAGGTAATTGATAAGGGATAAGGAATACTTGCCAATGATTACTTACTACTGTTTACTATGAGCTATCAATCTTAATATCAAATGTAATAGAAAGAAATATGTTTATTGTTCTATTTATATTCTTTTTATTTTTATATATTTGTATGGTTATTCATGTTTTAATCTTTTGTAAATAAAGTCAATTTTAAAGCCAAAAAAAAAAAAAAAGAAAGCCATCACTAAGTGATGCAGTCATATATTTGTTAGACTAGCCACAGCTATTCCTAGGAAAGAACGACTCTTGACATGATGTTAGATAAAAGGTACTTTTACTAGAGATGCTGAGCGAAGTATAGCAAGGCAAGCCCTGAAGAAATAACAGGTGATAATCATATATTGAAAACAATTTCCAACTGCCCCTTCTGTCAGTAGACCATTAAGGTTCTGTTCCAATGTTTTGGAAACCCAGTGCTTCAGGCGTTGCTGTAAACTCCTTTTCCAGGTCCAGCATCCTTGAAGGGAGGAAGATTGCTTGAATTGATACCTCTGGTTCCTGTTAGTATCCATATTCTCCAATTTCCCACAGTGTTCTTTCATACCTCCACTACTCTTTCCCTCCCAAATGCCCCATCCCCCCTGGTTATGGCAGTTCCTAGTAAGTTTCAAAGAAAGCAAAAGATGGGCAGATGACATTCCTCCCCCCATTTCAAAGGCTTGGAAATGACAGAAAGGAAAATTTAAGTACTCAAACAAGATCGAACATTCTGGATATGCTGAGGTAATTTTGTGGAAAGCATGAAGAAGTCTATCAGCTCAAAAGTGGCATCTGTCTACCCACTCGGATGGAAGGCAGGGAAATGTTTCCACGCAATTAAGGCCTGCCATGGATTGGAGGAGCTGCTCTGGGATGATCAAAGGGCTACTCTTGTGACTACTACAGCTCTGGAATATGAGACTGGCCCATGGTGGGGTTGGAAATCTCTGTTGTAGGGGGTGGCACGTGTAAAGTGCAAATTTGCAGTTGGTGCAACGTGCAAAAAACAGCGCAGCCCTCACTGGCCAGGACATGGTAATGGTGCTGTTGTGGCAAGACGGGGGTGGCTGCACAGGTGGGCCAAAGCAGTGATGGAGATGGTTGGAAGGTGCGGGAGTGCCATGCTACTTGCATTTGCACAGCATCAGCATTCCGCCTTCGCTCGAGGAGCCCAGCCTAAGTTTCCCATGGTAATTAATCAAAAATTACCTATACCCAACTCCTCCTGAGGTCACTTAAATCATATAAGATGTTGCTGAAATCTGACATTTCAGATTTTCAGAGTTGCATACTCCTGATTTTAGGTTATAAGGCACTTTCAGAAATGGAAACAAATGATAGGAAATTCTTTAGCAATTCCCTCCCTTCCTTTCAACTGAAAATCTGAGCAATATTTACTTGGTCTTTCTCAGGATAAACACCAGCACGAAGGAAGGAGGCCTTCCAGCTATCCACATCTTCCTGAGAATCGCAGGCAAGTTCAATCTGACGCAGATCTTTGTATACGTTTCTAGAATAGAAATGCACAACAAGAAAACAATTACCCATCTAATTAGAGAAAATATCAACATCATGAAATAAGAGTAAAAGAGTATGTCTATAGTCTGTATTTACTAAATATAATTTTTGATTTGCCTGTAATGACATTGGCTGCATATTGATATTGCAATGATATTCTTCTATGCAGATGACCTCTGTGATTGGTTGAGAAGCTAAGTGTTTGAGTGAATATTATACAATGAAGAATAACGATATGAAAATTTAATGGGAAATGGAAAATATACAGAGAAGTTTTAAAATATGTTAATAATACCACTAGAAAGATAATGTCTGTTTGTTGAAGCAAAAATAGCTGAGGACAAAGTGTGCACTTCATCCTTTTATAAAGTGGAAATGAGAATTGAATTCAAGAAATCCCTGAATTACAACAGTACTTGCGACTGGAATTTCCATTGCTGAGCAATGTAAAGCATATCACAAGTCCTCATTGTTTAGCGGCAACTATTCTGGCAGTCTCAGTTATCGCTGTTCAGCGAGGAGACATACATTATTAAGCAATAATCCTCCATGATGGCAGCCTCCATGTTCTTGCCAGTTTACCAACTGACTTTGCTTATGGGAAGCCTGCAGGGAATATCAGAAATCATAATTGCGTGACCATGGCTGACTATGATGTTATAATTCCGAGCTGGGAATCAAGTACCAGATCACAATCACTTGACTGTGGGGATGCTGTGACAGCTTGAAATCCAAGCACTGGTTCTAATTCAGCATTATTGAAACTTTGAATGGTGCCTGAATGAACTGTTATAAGCTAGGGACTATTCAAGAGAAACACAAAATTCAGGTGAATGCCAGCATGTGGAAAAACAAGAAGAAAAAAAGAATAACAGAATAACAGAGTTAGAATGGACCTTGTAGGTCACCTTGTCCAACCCCCTGCTCAAACAGGAGATCCTATACCATTTCTGACAAGTGGCTGCCCAGTCTCTTCTTGAAAGCCTCCAGTGATGAATCATCCACGACTTCTGAAAGCAAGCTGTTCCATTGGCTGATTGTTTGCATAGTCAGAAAACTCCTTCTTATTTGTAGGTTAAATCTCTCCTTGATCAGTTTCCATCTATTATTCCTTGTCTGGCCTTCAGGTGCTTTGGAAAATAGCTTGACTCCCTCCTCTCTGTGGCAGCCCCTCAAATATTGGAACACCATCATGGTTGGTTCTTCTTTTTACTAGTCTAGACATGCCCAGTTTCTTGCAATCGTTCTTCATATAAGTTTTAGCCTCCCTAATCAACTTTGTTGCTTTTCTCTACAATCTTTCTAGAGTCTCAACATATTTTTGTGTGGTGACCAAAACTGGATGCAGTATTCTCGGTGTAATCTTACTTACGCTTTTATAGAGCGGTATTAGCACCACAAATAATCTTGATTCAATCCCTCTGTTAAAATGTAATTTAGGATTGCATTGGCTATTTTTTTGCTGCTGCTGCACACTGCTAATATTTTGATTGTCCACGAGGACACCAAGATCTCTCTCACAGTTACTACTATCAAGTCAGATTTCACCTAATCTGTATGTGTAGTTTGATTTTTCTTGCTTACCATATTTTTCAGAATATAAGATGCTCCAAAGTATAAGATGCACCTAGCTTTTGTGGAGGAAAACAAGGTGAAAAAAATCTGCTTCTGCCTCCCAGCAATTTGCCTCCTTGCAGCAAATCGCCTGGTCACTTTCAGCACAACCTGATTTAGCACAAGCAGCTGACTGTCAATTGGATCTGCCTCCTGACAACCAGCTGTTTCAGGCTGTAGGGATCGCCATCGCCTATTGCTGCATCTGCACACCCCATTTTCAGCCTCCACATTGCATTTTTGGCCTCAGCGTGCCCCATTTTTGGCCTGTTCCAGGCAGCGGGTATCGGAACAGGCTGAAAACGGGGTGCACAGAGGCTGAAAATGGGGCATGTGGAGGTGACAATAGGCAATCCATGCAGGCTGAAACAGCTGATCGTCTGGAGGCAGATCCAACTGATGATCAGCTGCTTGTGCTAAATCAGGCTGTGCTGAAGTTGACCAGGCTGTTTGCTGCAAGGAGGCAAATTGCTAGGAGGCAGAGGTCAAAGGGTGGGAGCCAGCGAGGCTTTGGTAATATTCACTGTATAAGACACACAGACATTTCCACCCACTTTGGGGAAGGGGAAGTGAATCTTATATACCGAAAAATGATAAATGTAGGACATTACTTTATATTGAATTTCATTTTGTTAGCTAGGGCTTAGTGTTCAAGTGTATAAAGATCCATCTGGATCTTGAGGGGTTGGCTCAAGAGTGGATCTAGGGTGTTGCCTATTACTGCCAGCTTAGTATCATCTGCAAATTTGATTAGTTCCCTTTATATTCCCTCATCTAAGTCATTTAATGAAGTACTGGGCCTAAGACGGAACTTTGTAGCACCCCACTGCTTAATTCCATCCATGTGGATGTGTTAAGGACTACTCGTTGAGAATGGTTTGTCAACCAGTTACAATCCATGGTTGTGATGCTGCCTATCTTACTCTTTTCTAGCTTACCAAGAAGTAGGTTGAGGTCTACTTCGTTGAATGCCTTACTGAAGTCAAAATATACTATGTCCACATCATTTTGCTGGTCTATTAATTTAGTCACTTTGTCAAACAATGAAATAAGATTGGTTTGGCATGATCTATTTTTAAAAAACCCATGCTGGCTTCCAATTATAACTTTATTTGTTTCTAGATGTTCGGTGATCTTTTTTAAAAATTATCTTTTCCAGTCTCTTCCCAGGTATTGATGTTAGGCGGATTGGTCTATAGTTTCCTGGATCTGTTTTTAGTCTTCCTTTTTTGAAGATGGGAACCACATCAGCTCTTTTCCAATCCTCAGGTAGTTTCCTAGTGCTCCGGGATTTTGGAAAGATATGGTACAATAGTTCTGAGATGACATCTGTCAGCTCCTTCAGAACTCTGTCAGGTAATCCTCAGGTCCCAGTGATTTATATTCATCAAGATCAGACAGATGTTCTCTTACCATTTTCCTACTTATTTTAATTTTTATTTCTGTCTTTTACAATTATGATTTTGTAGGTTGTTGGGCTATAGGTTTTTTATGTGTGAAGACTGATTCAAAGTATGTGTTAAGCAGCTCTGCTTCCTCTTTACTGCCTGTTACTTCCTTGCCATCTTATCTCTTAGGTGGACCTACTGTTTCCTTGACTTTTTTCTTGTTATTTATATGTTGAAATAAACTTTTAAAATTATCTTTGACTTTTGTTGCAAATCTTTGTTCATTCTGAGCCTTTGCTTTCCTCACTTCATCTTTGCAGATTATGTCTATCTCCTGATATTTATATTATATATTCATATATATTTATTATATTCAGTTTATAAAATATAAACTGAATATAAAAGTAAATGACTAATACAAAGGAAGTATGTTGAAGTTATCTGATTATATATAGAGAATGAGTGATATTTGAATCATAAAACATGTGGCAAAAGAGAACATGAGTTAATAGAAAAACCAAGAAAATCATAGTTGGATGGAGTAGATGGGACCTAAGAAAATAAACAAAAGAAAATAAATTGTATGAATAGATGGGAAGTAAGGTTGATTGTCAAAGAAAATGAGGTATAGTGTAAATACCTCTATAGTGTATTAGTGTAAACTAAAATTAGACAAATCTCTTCTGTTTGTGTTTTTTTGCCTCCGGTTTCTTTTGCTTACTATTTCTTGCTTGTTTCACTTTGCATATTATTTACCCCAAAAGGAATAATGTGAATGTATATATGTATGAAACTGTAAGAAAAATCAAATGATGAAAGATTCTTCAAATATTACATAACTTTGACCCCTAACTAACCTTTATATGATCATAATAATTTGTGTCATTTTCAACAACCTTTTCTTTTCTTAGATTTCATATGCTTCTCTATTTCATGTTTCTCTAGATGTTTTCAAATACAATTCTTATCACTGCAGAAAGCAACAGTTTAGGAAAAGGCTCTAAATTACCTCTGCTTACTTTTGAATCTAGTTTCCCTTCTTCATTTAACTGGAGTACTGTGTATGATTACTTTTTAAAGGAGATTTTATTATCTCCTTTGTACAATCTTTTCAAAAGCCATATCTTTGCAGCACCAAATTCCATCATATAATATGTAACAAAGATAAAGTTAAATTTGGTTGAACTATCAAGATATAAGCCTATCTATGAAAGGTAGCTAATGGCAGGAGAAAAAAGCATTATTTCATTTTCATCGCTAATATTCAAGAGCAGTGTTTTTATTCAAATGCTATTACTCTGCTGTAACACAATGCTACATTTTTACAAGATAGAAAAATATTTGCAACTTACTTAAAGAAAAAGAGAGGAGATTTAGGCAGATACAAACACAAATCTGCAAGTCTCCATCATTTTGGTTTTCTGGCAAGGTCATCCATGTAAGTTGAGCCAAGGAATTTAAACAGCTTCTTACAAAGTTCAAGACTGAAGAGGGGGTTATTCTTACCTTTGTTCTGTGTTAAAAATGGCAAAGACATGCTTGTTAGACATGAAGCCCTTCTCCACATCTCTTATTTTTAGGTTATCTAGAGGCAGCATATATTTCTTCTCTTTCTCCTATAAGAGATAAAAAAGTTACATGGAATTTTTCTTTGTTCCTTTAAAGGTGAACTCAACAAGAAGGTTTTGTGTTAAAATGAAGAAAATGAAAAGAAATTTTCATTTCAGTTGATTAATGACAAACTATTTCCAATTCCACACTGGGAAAACCAGAGTTCTAGCCTTGTCCTACATTGTTTCTTAGACTGAGACCAAAAGACTTGCATTCACAGTTTACCCAGAAATATGTTATGACATAAGATATGACAAAACATATGACAATTCCTCTTAAGGCTATCTAAGATACCATTTTCCAATGGCTGAGCATTTTAAATTTCCTCATTTAATTTTTTCTTCCTATAATATCTGGTGAAAGTCATTCAGATTTTGTTTATCAATTTTATGCTGTTTTTGAAACCAACATTCTCAGATTCTTAGTGGCAGTAAGGTATTGTGATAATGAAATAGATCCCTGATGCCCTTTATATGGCCCATTGCAGGGACAAATTCCCCCCCAACCCCAACCCTCCAAAAAACAATTGTAATTTTTTGGACAGAATTGGCAGCTTTGAAGTAATTCTATGGGTTCTAAAAGAACTGTTAAACTTTTTATAAACTTGACCTGAAGATTTTGCCAGTGGAAATCTGCAACATCTTAAAAATCCTTCCTTCCACACGGCATGCACACAAAGTCCCAAAAGTGATGTGATGGAGGCCACCCACGTCCCCACTTTGATTTTCTGAAAGAACCCACCTACTTCCCAAGTTGGATTCAATTGCCGACTTTGCCATGTCAAAGGGAAGAGAAAAAAATGGATCCCCCCCTGCCGCCGCCCACAGAACTCTTCTACTTACATTCCTAAGACTAGAGAACTAAATGGAACTAAATGGAAAGGAAACAGCGTTCAGACTACCTGTTCAGAAAACTACAAAGGTATACAGTAGTTTGCACATTGATTAGATTGGGCTGGATAAGAATAATTTCAAGATGCTGGCTTGCTCAGGTAAGATTCTACCTCTTTCTGACAGAAAACGATTTTATTCTAAGTTTTGATGAATACCTAGAACAATTATTTAATAAAAAAACAAGTAATTATTTGTGTTCTTCATTTTCTAAGTACAAGAGGTGAGTTCAGAGTAAAGTATGGTATTAAATATTTAATTTGATGTTCAAAAGAACCGTTCTTTTAATCTTATTTATAGTAGAAATATGTACAGTATACTGATGCAGTTCTGAGGAAGTGAGCAATTGTATTCAATGAAGGAAACAATTCATTTTCATCTAGGCTCTGTTGTTCCTCAAAACAGTCTGTTGTTATCTCACTGACAACTAGCAGCCTCCCTCCCCACCAAAACAAGGCTGAGGAAGAGGGTTGCCTGTGAGATGAAATTAAGAAAAGTAAAACATTTGTACTAGCTCAGTAAACTTCCTTTAATATGAACTCCTTAGCTGTTGAATGGAACGGTGGAAGGAATATTGGCTTACCTGAATATTCACTTTCTGTCTATGTGGAGTGAGTCCAGATAGGATGGGTTATATCAGCTTAAACCAATAGGACTGAGTCTGCTCAAATTCAAGCTCTGCCCCTTTGCTTTGGCCACTCCCCAGCTTTCGATGAAGCATCAAGGCAGACGAGACATGATTCAACTACAGTAAATAAGCATGTCAAGCATCCAGAAAGTATCCATGATATCAATCTCTCCAACTGATTTATTAGGAACAGATCTGGCATGTTCAAAAGCAATTTCCCAAGTGAAAGTTTTTTGGAGAGTTACACAGAACTCACCTTCTCTCCTTCCACTTCTACACTTCATAAATCATGAGAACCAATTAACTGCAACTGGAAATTCTTAATACGACACACAGAATAACCTTGAAATTTTCAACTCCTCTAAGTCTCTAAAAAAATGTGGCAGCTGAATTTCAAAGCTGACGAAACAGACACATTAATGCACACCCCTTGCCCACCCGACTGTTGTGACTCCGAGACTTGAACCTGATCAGTCAGCAGATGTGGGTTCGAGCGAGGAAGACGATCTGGCACTGAGATTTGAGCCTGCATTATTAAGTGACTTGGAGGAGAGTCAGGTACAGGGAGAGGAGTTGGATTCGAGATATGAGCCTGATTTATTGGAAGATTCAGAGTCCACTGAATCTACTTCCCTAATTACACCTCAGGTGTTAACTGTTAATCAGGAAAGTGTATCGGAGGATTCAAGCTGTGATGAAACTGCCGGATGCTGGCTGGATGCCAGAACTAGGAGAAGATTGAGACGTCAATCTCGATTAGAAAAGAGACGTCCAGCACAAAGGATTAATTAATGAGACTGACACGCCCTTTCTTAGAGGATATAAGGGAGCGCACGACTTTGAAATATTTGCTGGAAACAAAGTGAATCTTGCCTTGGAAAGACTTGCATCTGATTTACTGCATTGTGAATTACAAACTTTACAGAATTGCTGGACAGATTCTAGGAGGATTGCCAAAGGACTGTGATAACAGAGCAATTGAATCTTCTGCCTCTGGTTTAGTTTAGTAAAGTATTTGAACTATATAACTTGAAGTTTCATCTGTGGATACAGGTGGGACAGAACATTATTGTTTCCAGACAAACTAAACCATCTTCAACCAAGATGGACCCAACCCAATTGAAGCAACTGGTGGAGCAACAACAACAAATTGACCAACTCTTACAGAACAACCAGGTTCTGCAACATCAGGTAACACAGTTGGTAAACCATCTTTCACAGCTACAGGCCCCTGTTCCTCCCCCAGTTCCTCCCTTTAAGAAATGCCCGGTATCTGTGCCAGATAAATTCTCGGGACAGACTGATGTTTCCGGTGTTTATGGGACAATGCCAATTATTTATGTCTTTGAGGCATGAAGATTTTCCGGATGACCAGGCTAAGGTGGGATTTATTATTAGCCTCTTATCAGGTCCGGCTGCTAGATGGGCTACTCCTCTGCTGATACAAGATAGCCCTTTACTAACTGACTACCAGGGTTTCCAGCAGCAATTACGGGTCATGTTTGAGGATCCCATTAAAAGCCAAACTGTGGCCAGATGCTTGAAGGACATTTGTCAGGGGAAACGTCCTTTGCAAGAATTCGTTGCGGAGTTTCGTCTGCTCTGCATGGACTCTACTTGGAATGAGTCAGCCCACATGGATGCCTTTCAGGAGGGCTTGGCTGATGACATCCAGGATGAGCTGGTGCATGCAGAGCGGGCTCTAACCCTGGATGCCTTGGTCATACAATGTATTGATGCCCGGCTTCATCAACGCAAGAGCAAACAACCAGTTCCGGAACCACTCTCTCACTCACGGCCGCAACCTCCAGTACAACCCGCACCCTTGGTATCCTGCAATACTGTGACCAGGACCGAGGAGCTGATGGAGTTGGGTGCACTCCGCCCACAGTTGACGGCGCAGGAACGCTCGCGAAGGTTCCAGGGAGGTTTGTGCCTTTATTGTGGGGGGCCAGGACACTTTGCCAGTTCTTGTAAATGGAGGGGGACACGAAGACCAGTGCCAAAATCGAATCCTGGGCCATCGGAAAAACAGGGTAGACCCGACCTCGGGGAAACCTTAGGTCAGGCACGTACCTCCCCACCACCCGAAGTGGCTGAGGTGAACCCTGGCCCTCCCCGGCATCTACTTTTGGACACGCAGGTTTTCCTAGAGTCCTGGAAGGAGGGGATTCCTGCAGTTGCGTTGGTGGACTCAGGGGCTACAACTAGTTTTATGGACCGGGCCTTCGCAACTCACTTTGATGTCCCTTTGGTTGCTGTGGAACCACCCATCAAGGTGGAAACCGTTGACAGGCATGAGCTTAAGTCGGGACCCCTTCGCTTTGCTACCCAACCGTTGCGTTTGGTTATTGGAGACCACGAGGAGGCGATTAGCTTCTATATCACCTCGGGCCTTCATCTCCATTTGGTTCTCGGCATGTCCTGGCTACGATTGCACGATCCTTTGGTGGCTTGGGCGCAGAATGTCATTTCCTTCCCAAGTCTTCAGTGCGTTCATCATTTGAGACATATCTGTGCTGGTCAGGACATTGCCGCCCCCGCTGTTTCCATACCACCAGAGCTATCAGACTTCTCCGACGTTTTCAGCGAGAAGGAGGCGGATCAGTTACCACTGTATCGAGCCTATGACTGTCCTGTGGACCTTTTACCTGATGCTCCACTGCCCAAGGTTCGATTATATTCCATGTCTGAGCCCGAATTGGCTGCTCTTCGAGAGTTTCTGGATAAGAACTTGGCCCGGGGATTTATCAGACCATCCTCGTCTCCTCTTTCTGCTCCCGTTCTTTTTGTAAAAAAGAAGACGGGGGAGTTACGTTTGTGCTGCTGTGACTACCGCTGGTTGAACGCCATCACGGTGAGAAATAGTTATCCCTTGCCGCTCATTCCAGAGTTGATGGAGCGGTTGAGGGAGGCCACTGTGTTCACCAAACTCGATCTTTGAGGGGTCTACAACCTGGTGCGGATGCGCAAGGGGGACGAGTGGAAGACGGCATTTGGCACCCGATACAGATATTTTGAATACACTGTAATGCCGTTTGACCAATGCTCCCGCGGTTTTCCAGCACTTAATGAACGACATTTTACGGGACATGCTGGATCGGTTCGTGGTGGTGTAACTGGACGACATTTTGATCTACTCTCGGTCCAGGGAGAGCCACCTTTGCCAAGTCCGTCAGGTATTACGTCTTTGGGAGCGTAAACTCTATGCGAAGCTGGAGAAATGCCTCTTTTTCCAGACTTCTGTAGAGTTCTTGGGGCACATCATCTCTCCCGAGGGCATTGCCATGGACCCGAGGAAAGTTGAGGCCTTGTATAGTTGGGAACCCCCTCGTCGAGTAAAGGATGTGCAACATCTCTTGGGGTTCGCTAATTACTACAGGAGCTTCATCCCGGACTTTGCCAAGCTGATAGATCCCATCATCCAGCTCCTTTGCAAGAAGGTCCTGTTCCAGTGGGGGCCCCCGCAGCAATGGGCTTTTGAGGTTCTAAAGAAAGCCTTCGTTGCTGAGCCGATATTGAGGCATCCTGATCCGAATCGTCCATTTGTGGTCGAGACAGATGCCTCCAACGTAGCTATTGGGCCAGTGTTGCTACAAGCCCCAACGGATGGCGCACCTTTTTTCCCGTGCGCATATTATGCGAGGAAGCTCACAACTTCTGAGCGCAATTATACCATTTTGGAAAAGGAGTTGCTGGCCATCAAGGCTGCGTTCGAGACCTGGTGACATCATCTGGAGGGGGCTCAACACAAGGTGGAGGTTCGGACAGATCACTGTAACCTGGAACATTTGTCCACTGCCAAGAAGTTGAACCAACGACAGATTCGGTGGTTGTTGTTCTTCGCTAGGTTCAACTTTTCAGTCACATACGTTCCCAGTGGACAAAATCGGAGGGCGGATGCCCTATCTCGTAAACCCGAGTACCATAGTCCCGAAGACCCTCTTCCTCCACGTACGGTTCTGCCACCGGAAGCTTTGGCTGTTATTCAGGACCCGGTGGATTTGAGGGCTCGAGTAAGAGAAACGCAGCACGTAGACGCTTGGTCACAGCAAAGGATGGGGGAAATTGGACCTGACTCCCCATGGACTCTACAGGAGGGCTTGCTACGGCATCGAGGACTATTGTACGTACCCACCAGAACGCTTAGAGCCCTCATCATGACTCAATGTCATGACAATCCTGCTGCTGGCCATTTTGGCTACTTTAAAACTCTTCACTTCATCACACGGACTTTTTGGTGGCCGCGAGTCTGACATGATGTTTTTTCTTACGTCGCCTCTTGTATTACGTGTCGACAAGCGAAGGCCGCGTCGGGTGCGCCTTCTGGACTCCTTCAACCGCTGCCGACTCCGGGTAGACCATGGAGGGTGATCTCCATGGACTTTCTGACCCACTTACCCTCGTCATCAGGGTATATGACAGTACTCGTGTTGGTTGACATGCTCACCAAGATGGCTCATTTTATCCCTTGTCAGAAGTTGCCATTGACCCGCACTACTGCCCAGTTATTTCTGCAGCATGTTTTCTGTTTACATGGTCTGACAGACAGGGTGGTTTCGGATCGTGGTGTCCAGTTTACCGCTCAGTTTTGGAAGAACCTCATGATGGCATTACAGGTGCAGGTGTGTTTGGCGTCGGCTCACCATCCGGAGACTGATGGCGGGACTGAGAAAGTGATTGGCATCCTCACCCAATATCTGAGATGTTTTGTTAACCATCGGCAGAACGATTGGGTGACTTACCTCCCTTTGGCGGCGTTTGCCTTTAGCAATTTGCAACATACATCTACTCGCATAACGCTGTTTTATGCGAATGTGGGCTACCATCCATGATTTTCCCCGTTGTCAATTGTGGACTCCCCGGTCCCAGAAATGCGAGAATTTTCAAGGAGTTGCAATCAGTTCACCGATTATTGGCACAACAACTGGAACGGGCGAAGGACTACAAACAGTTTGCAGATCGTTCACGTCGGGCGACGCCTCCGCTAGCTGTGGGTGACAAGGTGTGGTTATCCACAAAGCACCTTCGGGTCGATCGTCTGATTAAGAAGTTGGACCACCGCTTCATTGGTCCATTCCCTATTGAGGCAGTCATCAATCCTGTCACGTATCGACTCACCCTGCCGCGCTCCATGCGCATTCATCCTGTCTTCCACCGTTCCCTTCTGGTTCCTGACTCCCCATCGTGGACACTCCGTTCTCCCGAAGGTGCGACTTCTCCATCGGTACCCAGCAATGAGACTGCCGCTGATGATACGGTTGTCAGCGTTCAGGATTCTCGCTGGTTGAAAGGACGCTTTCAGTAACTTGTCGGGAGGATGGCAGATGGCGTGGAGGTTCTCTCTTGGGTGGATGCTTCCACGGTTCGTGCTTCGGACCTTATCCGGAGGTTCCATGAACACTTCCCATCGAAACTGCATCCAGCTCGTCAGACTCGGGGGAAGGGCCCTGCGGTGAGGGATAGTGTTGTGACTCTGAGACTTGAACCTGATCAGTCAGCAGATGTGGGTTCTAGTGAGGAAGACGATCTGGCACTGAGATTTGAGCCTGCATTATTAAGTGACTTGGAGGGGAGTCAGGTACAGGGAGAGGAGTTGGATTCGAGATATGAGCCTGATTTATTGGAAGATTCAGAGTCCACTGAATCTACTTCCCTAATTACACCTCAGGTGTTAACTGTTAATCAGGAAAGTGTATCGGAGGATTCAAGCTGTGATGAAACTGCCGGATGCTGGCTGGATGCCAGAACTAGGAGAAGATTGAGACGTCAATCTCGATTAGAAAAGAGACGTCCAGCAAAGGATTAATTAATGAGACTGACACGCCCTTTCTTAGAGGATATAAGGGAGCGCACAACTTTGAAATATTTGCTGGAAACAAAGTGAATCTTGCCTTGGAAAGACTTGCGTCTGATTTACTGCGTTGTGAATTACGAACTTTACAGAATTGCCGGACAGATTCCAGGAGGATTGCCAAAGGACTGTGATAACAGAGCAATTGAATCTTCTGCCTCTGGTTTAGGTTACGTAAAGTATTTGAACTATATTACTCGAAGTTTCACCTGTGGATACAGGTGGGACAGAATACCTGACCATATGAATCAGGGTGGGGCTGGACTCACTCCACACAGACAGAAAACGAACATTCAGGTAAGCCAATGTTCCTTTTACTGTCTATGGTTACGTGAGTCCAGATAGGATGGGACATACCCAAGCCTGCTAATTCCAGGGAGGGCAAAAGTCTGGTCCTACTTACATCAGTGTTAATGTACACTTTGCAGGACTCTTCTGCCGAAAGCGGTATGTGCCGCAGCGAAGGTATCAATGCGATAATGGCAGATAAAAGGAGATGGAGAAGACCAGGTGGCTGCTCTGCAAATCTCCTCAATGGGGGCTTGGGTAGCCCAGGCCGCCGTTGTCGCTGCACTCCTGGTGGAATGTGCTGTCACCCTTCTTGGAATCGGAACAGCTGTCGTGTGGTAAGCTTTAGTGATGCAGGCCCTAATCCATCTGCCCACCGTCATAGGTGACACCTTCAACCCCAAGGAATTGGGTTGAAATGAGACAAAGAGGGCCTCCGCGCACTGGAACAGAAGGGTCCTCCTGATGTAAGTCTTCAAAGCCCTCCACACATCCAGAGTGTGCCAAGATCGCTTGAGAGAGTGGGAAGGAGCAGGGCAAAAATTGGGAAAGGACAAGTTCCTCTGCTCTATGAAATCTGGAATTGATTTTAGGAATAAAGAGGGATCTAAGCGCAGCACCACTCTGTCTGCATGGAAGACAACCAAGCCCTCCTTGACAGAAAGAGTGGCTAACTCCAAAATCCTCCTAGCCGAGGTGATGGCATGAGGAATGCCACCTTGAGAGAGAGGAAATACAAGGTTATGGATTTAAGGGGTTCAAAAGGTGGGAACATTAAAGCTTTTAGAACTTTGGGAAGGTCCCAAGTGGGAAATCTGTGTGAACAACTGGTGGTCTTATGTTGGAAGCCCCCTTTAAAAATTTACGAATAGTCTGATTGATAGGGAACCTTTACGATGCAAAAACAAAACTGAGGAAAGGGCTGCTACCTGTCTACGCAAGATATTAGCGGAGAGTCCCTTGTCAAGACCCTCTTGCAAAAAGTCCAAAATATTGGCCACAGAGGCCAAAATGGGGGAAATTTTGGTTTTTGAACATCACTGGCAGAAAACTTTCCACGTACCTTGGTAAATTCTGCTCATGGAAGGCCTTCTGGCTGCTAGGTGGTCTGGATGGCCTTCTCAGAAATCTTTTGCTTCCTCAGCATGCTCTGCTCAACTGCCATGTGGTCAGTTGGAACTACTGGGGGTCTGGGTGAGAGATCTCTCCCTGGAGAAGAGAGACCGAGAGGAGGAATCCTCCAAGCAGTGGAACACGAGAGGTTCACCAGGTCCGCGAACCAAGGATGTCTGGGCTAGTATGGAGCTAGTAACAATACCTCCTCCTCCTCCTCCAAAATCTTCCAAATCACCGCTGGTAACAACGGAAGAGGAGGGAAGGCATACAGCAGCCAACGGTACCTTAGGGTGTTGGTCCCTTCTGCTCCCTGGTGCACAAACCTGGTGAAGAATCTGGGAAGTTGGTCATTGGTCGGAGAGGTGAACAGGTCTGGAAGTCCGAATATCTGAACCAGCCCCTGAAACAAAAGAGGCGGAATACTCCACTCTGAGGGATCCATTTTTGCTCTACTTAGCCAATCAGCCTGTGTGTTATCCTCCACAGAGATGTGTTCCGTCCTAATAGAAAGGAGATTCTTTTCCACCCAAAACCCCAGACACTCAGCCTCTAATGTAAGAGCTTGGGACCTGGTATCTCCCTGTCTATTAATGTGCACCTTGGTCGTCCGTCAGGACAAGGATATGAGAATGAAATATGTATGATCTAAATTGTTTGAGAGCAAACCTGACTGCTCTTAGTTCTAACCAATTAATACTCTTCCCTTTTTCTAAGGGGGACTACAGGCCCTGTGCCAAATTGGAGCCGTGATGACAATACGAGAAGGTTCTTTGAATGTTTGTCCATCATGCAAGGCCGGAGAAGGCCACCACAACAACAGATGTACGGACGGAAACCCTAACAGCCAAATGACTCCAGCCAGCCTTTTGATGAGGCAAAAGGAACCATTGAAGCTTTCTGGAGTGAAGCCTGGCCCAAGGCACAATGGAGATGGTGGAAATCATCTTCCCTAATATTTGGGATAGAGAAGCCAGGGTGGAAGAACAAGCCTTCACAATCTCCCCAATCATAGAAAGCAAACTGTCTATCCTTTCTTGAGAAAGAAAAACTTTGCAAGAAAGTGTATCTATGTTAGCCCCCAAATGCAATAAACTTCCCCCATGAAAGGGCCGCTTGCCTGAGTACTGTAGTCTGTCACAGGCTGCTCTATCCTGAGGATACTCTTGCCAGTTGTAGGGTTGCTTCTGGGACCCTTGAGCCCCTGAAGTGCCCTCTCCTCTGTAAGAGGATCTACGGTTATAAGGAGCAGCCCTAAAACTGGAGCGTCTATTTAGAGAAGGAAGATACTGCTTCTTGTCCCTGGTTTCAACCAGATGTCGCTTCAGGACCTCGCCAAATAGCTTGTCCCCTTTTATGGGAGAAGAGGCCACCTTCCACTTGCACCAACCATCTGCCTGCTAATTCTTCAGCCAAAATATTCTACGGGCAGCGATGGATGTGGCGATGGCCTTGGAGGCAAACCTGGCACTATTCAAAGTAGTGTCTGCAGTGAATTTTGAGGCTGCGACCAACTTATTAATATCCTGATGAATTCGCACGTCAGATGCAGGGACACGGTCCTGCAATTGGCGAAGCCACCGTAGAGAGGATCTTGTGAAAAAGGAGGTAGCCAAAGCCACCTTAACTGCCCAAGCGGCTGCCAGATGAGCGCGCTGGAGGGATTGCTCAATCTTCTTATCTTCAGCTTTTAGTGCCTTTTCAAGATCTGCCAGATTGGATGAGGCAGAGATCATAGCCGTGACTGGTGCATCAACTGTAGGCACCTGCAGGGAGCTGGTTAGCTCAGGCCCCATGGTAAAGAAATGCCTCTCATTGGCCGACAGCGATGAGGAAGTACCAGGGGCTTCCATCTGCTTTTGTATAACATTGAGGAATAATCTAGGGACAGGCACCATTTCTGGTCTTACAGTTGGTTCATCGAAAAGTTGATCAGGTGGCACTGTGCCAGCACCCTCTGTTTCACCAACATCAGCCCCAGGCCCCAACTTTGCAGTTTTCTTGGCTTTGAATAATAAAGCCCTAAACTTCTATGCATCAAAAATGCCAGTAAAGGAAGGTCTCTCCAGGGCCGTATCCTCATCCTCTGAGAAATCAGATTCTTTCTTCTCTTCTTCAAGGGCTCTGCCAGCAATGCTGGATAACAAAGGCACTGGTGAACCTCTGTCTCTGAAGGAATAGGTTTCTCTAGCATGAAAAGACCTGTCTGGATCTGATTGATCTGAGGCCTCAGAGATATTTCCTTTGGACACTCGAAGAGCCTCCATCACTCTCCTCCTGATAGCCTTAGCAATAATGGCTTCCAAATGGGCTGGAACAGCACCTTCCTCTTCCTCAGAATTGTAAGGTTCAGCAACAGAGGGGAGGAAGCAGCTCCTCCACAATTGAAGGCTCCCTATCATCCCTCTCAAGGTCTCCCAAGGGAGTTGGATCCCCAACTGCAGAAGAATTATCAGGGGACCAAATCCCAGGGCGAGGGGGCCCAGTAGAGGCAGAAGACCCTACTTCCAGTTGTAAAACTGGGGATTGTGCAGACTGATCTGAACCAGCATCAGGAGGAGGAGATCTCCTGCCCTTCCCCCCAGCCATATGGTGGCGTTTTTCAGACCTTTTTCCAGAAGCCTTTGTTTCCTTCTGGACCTCTGGTTCAGCTCTGGCTTCAGGAGCCTTCCTCTTCTGTCTACCTCTGGATTTTCCTTTGGAAGTAGAAGGACTTGGTTCCCTTTCTTGCTCTTTATCAGCCATCTCACCTGGAGAATGAATTAATTAACAAGAAAGAGGCAAGGAAGGGACGGGACCTGCTAGAAGGAGGAAGGAGAATTAATAAATCCAGCACAAGTAATTAATGCAATAAAAAGGCCAGATCCAGAAACAAAACAATCATCTTACCTGGTAAGCCGGCTTAGCAAGCCTGTGAAGGCAACTGCTGGGCTGCAGCCATACCCTGCCGGTCACACACCAGGTTTTGGACCTGTAAACAGGTCAGAATGGCACCCACGCGATTTCCTCAGTGCTGGAGACTCCCTGACAGTGGTCTGCAACCCAGCACTGGCAACATGGCCAATAGCGCCCTTCAGCTAGGGGTAATCCCTGCCAGCTGGGATCGGGCTGATACCCGATCAAGCGGCTACTTTGCTTCCTCCAAATGTTCAGCAAAGCTCTCTATGGCTTCTCCTAGATCTTCAAGCCGCTGCTGCAGGCTGCTGCGCTGAGCGTTTTGCAGCCAAGGTGATCAATACAGCAAGCCAGAAAGCGAAAGAGCAACTGCAAGTGGATTTTGTTGTTGCCGTGCCAATCAGCTGGCTGCCCTTATTGGGCCGATCGCCCAGGAGCCATCCCATGTGGTCTGGGCTCTCCGCGCTGAGTCTGAAGCCCTTCCCACCGTTTCCCAGTTCTAGGAGCTAAAATTAGCTCACTCACCAGTCTCCAGCAGATTCCAAGCCTCAAAGGTCCATTTAAAACTTGTTTTCCCTTTTTACAATCAGGTTCCAATTACAGTTACATTGGACCCTTGTAAAATACATTGAGTCCTGGCTAAGACTGAGTTGAAAACTGGAGAGTGGCCACAGCAAAGGGGCGGAATTTGAATTTGAGCAGACTCAGTCCTATTGGTTTAAGGTGAGATAACCCATCCTATATGGACTCATGTAACCATAGACAGGAAAAAAAAACTATGTAACATACTTGCTAAGGGTGATGCCTGTACAGGCTTGACAGGAAGATAAAAGACATCTGAGTCTAGCTAATTTGGACGCCATCTTCCGGGCAAAACAATTCAAGAAATGTAAGCACATGTCTAAGTTTAGGAGTTAGGAGATGTATCAGAGAAGAATATATTGTACTGTGACTTGTTTCTGGAAATTAAATGTCACAGACTGTACTATTCACTAAAAAAAAGCTGGTTGGTTTCAAATAAAAGTCAGGATGATGACCTTAAAAAAAGCTACATGGTTCTTGTAAGATGTGCATAATACAAATGGGAAAATCATACAGAACTAGGCAAATGGAACTGGAAAAAAACATTTCAATAGGCAAATCCTGTCAATAAAACATAAAGTATCTATAAATGACCTGCTATTTTAATTTGCCCTTCTTTTACTTACTCTGCCACTTTTCACTATATACTACAAAGTATCAAGTATCAACATCTGATTGCTTATCAGTATCAACATCTGATTGCTTCAAGATTTTCAGAATTCAATTTTAGTCATATGTGCAAAAAGGGAGGTAATTATAATAAGCCATTTAAATATTTGCAATTATTGTTTCCCCATCTTAATGTAAAAAACAATTGTTCTATTCTTACATTTATTATGCCACAGACTCTTCTTAAAAACATCCAAAACATCCAACTAGATATAAATATATCTTCCCTTTGTTGTACAAGTTCAATATATTGTCATCTCTTCCAATGGTATTTTCACAGTAGCCATAAAACTATATTATATACTTATGGTCTAACTATCTAATTCCTGTATCATACTAGTATCCATCCAAAATATTTATCAGCTGAAAATTTGAACATATGCTATATAGTTGTGCAAAATTGTATACAAAATGCATAAATCAAGCTAAGTTTTATCAATTTTAATCAAATTGGCTTTATTTTAATCGAAGAATAGAACAGAACTCTGCTAGAATAGGATAACAATTGGAAAAAAAATCCCATCTATTACATACCTCTTCGTCCTTGTACCAAGACAAACTTTCTGCTGTTAAGATGAACCAATATTCCTTGGAGCCCCCTTTCATGATGCTAATATTGTTGATGGTCAGCCAGCCTCGCCGGATGACCTGGAGGAGATCAAGAAGTGGGAGATGAGAAGGGAGAAAAAAGAACAGATTACAAGCCAACCTGAAGAACAAAGAAGGGAGTTGCTTGGAAAGATTTGATGTAATGTCTTAAAATTCTAGCTTATCTGCAGGATACAAAAAGAAAAGACTTTTACAGCACCATGGCCTTGGCAAATAATGAAAGTCTACTGATGATTCCAGTCTTTAAGCTGTCTCTGAACTGCTAGTCCACAGCAGCCTGTTTTATGACAGTAATGAGAAAATAAAATAATCCAGTAAGACTAAACTGGAAGCAAATATTTGACTTTAAAAAAACCTGTATGTAGAGAAATTTTAATACTGATGTCAACTACAGGAAATGCTAGGTTTGTGAAGCAGACTTTGATATGTGACATGACCATAGCTCTGCAATAGGCAATCCAGAAAGATCAGCTCATCCACAAAAAATAGAGTAACCTAGTTGGAGTATGTATGTATCCAGTTTGCAGCCTAAAAATCACTATATTGCAATAAATAAAAAGTGAACATGAACTGATTTCCTGCTTATAATCCATGATTCCAAAACTTCAGGAAACTCTCTTCCCATCAACTTCTAATACATATTCAGTACATGACTTGGTCTGTTTTGGCACTAATAACTAGTAAGACAATTTTGACTTGGCTAAGGAAACAACTCTGTCTAATCTTATAGACAATTCTCTCAAGAACAAGTAAACAGTAAACAAAACATTGGCAGTGGAACTTCACAGCATGAAGCATAGCTTTACACAAAATCTCTGAAAAAAATGCAAGCAGTGGCCAGAATATATTGCAACAATGCTTTATCTTGAAATTGCCTCTTTAAAAAAAGCTATTCATAACATACAAAGTAGCCATAGTCAGCAGCCACAACTCAGGACACAGAATATGCATTCATCATTCCCTATAGCCCACTGATTCCAGAATTTCAATAAATTCTGTTCTCATCAAGAACTTCCAATAAATATTCAACATGTGACTTATGCTGAGTTGGCATTAGTAACTAATGAAGTAAATTTGACTTGGCGAAGGAAACAACTCTCTTACTACAGCAATTATATAGATGGCTCTCTCAAAAACAATATACAATTCTGAAAGATAATCTTCTGTTTCAGAAGACAACCAGACATTCTATGAAATTGGTTCAAAAATAATAAAGCTTTTCTTCTTTTTAGCACCTTCACTCTCTTTTTAGTAATAATTTCAATTATGAATTAAGGAAAATAGCATAATCTTAGAATTATTTTTATTGATATGCTGCCCAACTGCAAAGACTAACTAAGGCAGAATACCAGCATATAACCTTGAGCTGCAAAGATGAAGTCAGGAAAGCTAAGGCCCAGAATGAACTAAGAATTGCAACAAATTTCAAAAATAATTTTTAAAAGTTAAAAATTTCAAAATGTAAAAATAAGGAAGAAAAAAGTTACTAATGGGAAAAGATGGCAAGGAGGTGATGAGGAGAAAGCAGGACTGCTTAATTCATTCTTTGCATCTGTCTTTACGCAAAAGGAAAAAAAACACTATATTCTATCAAAAGTGATAGCATAAAAGGCAAATTAGGAATACGTCAAAATAGGCAAGAAAATTGTAATTGTCATCCATTCTAGATGAATTCAAATCAGCAGGACCAGATGGATTACATCCCAGAGTTCTGAAGGAGCTGGCAGATAATGATCTCAGAACCACTGAAAGGTATCACTCAAAGATCCTACAGCATCAGGGAACTACTGGAAAAGAGAAAAAGGGAGAAAATTGATTCCGGAAACCTATAGTCCAATCAGCCTGACATCAATACCTAAGAAGATGCTGACTTCCGGTTTGAAGGGCTTCGGCGACAGACAGAAATCCACGATCGTGCGTGGTTTCTGTCTGGGCACGCTGCTGGAGCGCCCCGAGCCAGCTGGTTTCGGGGCTAAGCCACCCCGTAGAGGTGGTGAAGAGGGGGGAGACCGCCAGCAGGGTTGAGGAGAGCTGCATCTCTCCTCCTCAGCTGGCCATGACTCCCTTTCCCGAAGGCGGTTGCAGCGGTGGTCAGAAATGGCCACCACAAAGAAGAACTCGACCGGAAAAGAATGTGCAGGAGGAAGATAAGAAGTGAAAGTTTTGGCTGACCAGATTAAAAGCAACAACTAAAGTACCCTGGAATTTAAACTTACAAAAATTAATATCGCTCCCAAAGAAGAGTCGGAAGCAGCGAAGGAAAGGGAAAGGAAGGGAGAGAGAAAGGATAAGGGCAGGATCTGGAAGAGGGAGGAGACTGCCTGGAATTAAAAATAATCTACAGTAAAACTTCAACAAGGCTTCTAAAAGATACATTTTAACTGAAACTTTGCAACTAAATAGTAACCCCAGGAAGAGAAAGTGAAAAAAAAGCAAAAAAGAAACAGCTTACGTGTATTTGGATCATTTGGTGATCTTTGGATTTTTGGTTATTATATTTGAATGACTAAAATCAATTGGGTGGTTGTTTAAAAATTTATATAATGGCACCACTTCTGGATGAATTGAAAATGGAACTTAAAAAGTACAAAGAAGATGCACAAGAAGGGAAGGGTTCTTTTGGCTTCATCTTTCAATTCTTAGAAATGGAGATTTGGAACTATGAGAAACAACAAGAAAAGACTGCAAAACAAGAAGACTGGGACAAAGAAGAAGCCATCTTTAATGAACAAGTAATTCTATGTGGGGGAAAAAAAGGAAAGTGGGGAAAGAGAATATGGAGAATTTAAGACTTAAAAAAACAACCAAAGAAAAGAAAAATAATTCGAAAAATAAGTATAATACTGGAAAGCAACAGAAAAGGGGAATACAGAAGAGAGAAATAGAGGTAGAGAGACAAGGGGGTAAAAAGGGGAGAGAGAAGAAGAGAGGGAAGAAGGAAAGGAAAAGAAGTTACAAAGGACCGGAGCAAGGTATAGAGAAACAGGACCTATTTAGAGATAATGGGTGAAAATCTAACTGAAAAAGGGATTCTGTAAAGGTATATAAGATTGTATTGTTATATTAGTAATAGAAATAACTTTAGCAAATTGGAAACAACGTATGATTAAAATGAGGGATAAAATAGTTTAATGTTTGTGAATAAAATAAGTGAAATAAAATAAATGAGAAAACTGAATTAGGAAGGAACGGGAACATTTTAATTAGTTAATGTTTTATAAAATATAAGTGAAGGGGGGGGAATTAACTATGGAAAGCTTATAATTGTTCCCATAGAAGTATGATATTTAATTGAAAAGTAAGGTTAAAGATGTTAAGACTTTAATGAATATTAATATTAATGATAGAATTGAATTGGAATGTTGTTTTAATTATATACATTTATAATTTTTTCTTTTTTTAAGAATACAGTGTGTATTTTAAGAATGTACCAAGCAGAATCCGAATGGAAGTTATGTATTATATTGAATGTTACAACTTTAGGGAAAAGATATAAAGGCGTCATACTCCAATCAGTAACTACAGGAGAAATTTTGTTTAATGAGGAAAGATAATAGATAATTGAAACAGGACAGACAAAAAATATAAATACAATGATTTGAATTGAGATGAGATAATTAAAATAAAATTGAGAAAATTAAAAGACGGGAGAAGCTATCCAGAAAATGTAAAATAGTAATAAGATATGGAATAGAATATAAAAATGAGCATGAACCTGAATTTGTGTCTGTACGAAGAAATGTAACCCGGGATTATGCTACTTTCAAAAAAGATGTTTTATTTGTATTTTTTTTCTCTTTGTGAAAACTCAAATAAAATTTACAAAAAAAAAAAAACCTGAGAAGATGCTGGAACAGATGATCAAGCAACAGATCTGTGAACACCAAATGCAGGCAAAGCTATTACTGGTAGTCAATATAGGTTTGTCAAAAACAGATCATGCCATATTGCACAAACATATGACAAATATATTGCATTGCTTGACAAAATGATTAAGTTAGTGAAACAGCTAAATGCTGTGGACAGGGTATACTAAGAACTTCAGTAAGGCATTTGACAAAATACGACCACAAACTACTTCTAGGTGATATAGTAAGATAAAAAAATATGGAAAGACAGCGTTATCTCCAGATGGATTCACAAATGGCTGACCAACTCCCCTCAGTGGGTAGTCCTCAATGAAACTACATCTAGATGGAGGAAAGCAAACAGTGGTCTGGATTTGGGCCCAGTTCTCTTCAACACCTTCATAAATGATCTAGACCAGTGGATGGAAGGGGATTAATCAAATCTGCAGATGACATCAAGCTGGGGGAAACACTCAACACTTTAGATCCAGAAAAATAATATCACAGTCACAAGAAGTGTCAGTACCACTTTTACTGCCTTTGACTACACTTCAAATACTTTGTCCAGTTTTGGTTACCATGATACAAAAAGATGGTGAGATTCTAGAAAGAGTGCAGAGAACAACAAAGAAGATTAGGGACTACAGGCTTGCAGGAACTGCATATGTCTTGTCTAACAAAGAGAAGAACTAGGGGCAACATGTTAGCAGTCTTCCAATATGTGAAATGTTGTCACAGATAAGGGGAGGTCAACCTATTGTCAAAAGCATCTGAAGACAAGAAGTGGATGGAAACTTATCAAGGAGACTTTCAAGATCTCTTCCAACTGTGTTATTCTGTATTCTGTAAGAATATAATATCCTTTTTAAAAAGTTAGCCATTATGTTTTTGTTTTTTAAAAAAGTGCTGCAAAGCAGTTCTGAATGAATGAGCCAATCAACATCCAAGTTCTATGTCATGCTTATTTCAGGGTTTTTAAAAATAAGGCTTGTAATGCATAGTAAGAATTACCAAGGAATAACCTGTATATATTTAAATATACATTAGTAAATTTAAACAGAATACAATTTCTTATAACCAATTGGGCATCTGAACTGCAAAATGGTCAAAGACTAACTTTTTGCAGGCAGCTATAATAGCCAATAATCTTGAAAACAGACAATTTTAGTCAGCTTCATTAAAGCTTATAACTCCAGAAAACACAAAAAAGCTTACTTTTTTACTACCCTGCTATAGAAAAAAAGCCCCTCCCAAAATTCTACCTTCTGATTATTGATAAAAAATGAGTCCTAATCAACTCCCATCCCCCAAACAAACAAAATCCCAATATCCTTTCAACTAAACTAGGCAAGAGAAGCCCGGGCTCAACTTCAGATATCCAAATTTATACTGACCATTTTTTACTGTTGCCAGTAATTTTAGAGTAGAAAAAGAAAAGGGAAAGTCAAAGTTTAGTGCAACTTAGCTTAAATATAGATTTTTTTCCCTACCAAATTAACACAACCACGCAGATTAGTAATAAGTTGGAAAGAAGCAATCTGTACTGAGGAATTTGTATACATGTTTGAGTACAGTCGTGCCAAACCTAATGGCTATAGACAAATGTGTTAGATTACAACAATTATAAATGTTATAGGCAAGACTTCTGAGTAACCATAGAAAGGGATCAAGAATTAGGACTGTATTGGATCTTCATCTTTCTAGAGCTGCTCAGTTAACTGCCAACATAAACTTCCAAGTAATTTACATCATATGCAAGGATGGTGCACTGGAGGGCATGGGCTGTTGCAAGCTCAGCTTTAATTCAATTTGCTCAACAAAGCAATGAAAAGTGCTGAGAATTAAAGACACTGGCCAGAAAACACATCTGTTTAAATTTAAAAAAGAATCATAAACAGGAATCATTTACATTTTAAAATCTAATTGCAGTTTAAAAGAATGGAGCCAGAAAAAGAAGATAGCAAAGGAGAAATGCTTGTGTGGAAGAAACAGATTCAGCTCTTTGGGCAGCAAATTAGTGAGAACAGCCAAAGATCACCAATTGCAAGAAAACTATTTCTGCTGTTAATTTTGGGAAGGGGAACATTTGCCTTAATAACAAAATTTGGTTTCATTCATTAATCACAAAAACTAGCCATATCTACAGATCCAGAAAACAGAAGGGATACAAATATAGGAAAAAATGGTTAGAAGGGTCAAGAGAAGTCTCCTGATACTTTCTCACCATCAATACTAGCAAGAAGCTAGAGAAAGAGGTATTGAAGGATTTTTCATAGGTTCATATGTTTTCTGATATTCAAGAAGCCCATTATGTAATATCAAACAGCCCAGCCAGTCAGATATCCACCTTCCTCCTACTGCAGCATAATCCGCATTCTCACAGCCAGCAACAGAAGAGTAGGAATTGCATTGGAATTGGAGTTGTTTTCCAAAGTTTTGATAGATAGCAGTCTTTTTTTGAAAAATTAAAATTGGACATATGTTTAAATACCATGAAAAGAGAAATGTGCACATAAGAGTAGAAATTATTCATCCTCAGGAAAAAACCTACTCTTTCAGGCATGAGCAATTTTGATTGGGACATCCTGCTTAATTGGCAGGTCCACAGCAATTTCATACAAATTCAATAGGCAATCCTCTACCATGTGGATTTAGACACACCTCCAATTTTTTGCAGCACACTCCTAAGACTTCATACTGCATTTAAACATTACTGTTCTATGAGATGCACAATTACTTGTAGACTATCAGGAAAATGGAAGTGTCAGAACTCTCAGATTATTCAAGCATAATACAGCGATTAGACTACCTGACCACCTACCTAAACCTCCAGAGAAAACTGACCAAAGGCAAACTTCTTATATATTTTATGCTAGATTAGATTCTATTCCACCAAATCTAAATGTAAAACTAGGAAGAGGGGAATAAAATAGCACTTTGAAGAACAGATCTCCCATACCTCAAATTTGAGCGGAATGAATGCATAAGCATTCAAAATGGATTAATTAGCCATGTGTGTACTCCAAGATTTTGTTACCTCATTAAAAATCAATATTTTTGCAAGAGCAAAGAACCAGATAGGTGAAGTGCTCTGTCCCTAGTATTAAAAGGATATTCCCTCAAAGTTTCCAGCATTTCCATTTTCTTATGAAGCCACCAAATAAGCCAATTTGATTTTAGCTCTGAACCTAGCATCTATAATTTCTTCAGTGTCTTTTTAGTTGAAAGCACAATAAAAGATTATCTAAAAAAGATTATCTAAAAAAGCTAAGCTCACTCAGCCAAATTTCTTTGAAGTAGTGCACTTAAAGAAAAAGCACAGAGAAACACTGGTCTCACCAGACAAGGGAAAAGAATATAGAGGAATAATAGTGTGTACATACCTTTCTCTCAGAGATTAGAGGAAGCAATACCAGCCAATGTTTTATAGAAAATGTTACACATCAGAACTGAAACTTACGTAATAAAATAGCCACCGTGCCAAACGAAGTGGTGCTTTAAAGTCTGTGAATCATTATGAATTGTCAATATTTCCACATAAATATGATCTAAAATACATTATTTACACCAGTCCAAAAACTAATTAAAGAGGACCCAATTAAACAAATAAATCATAACAGTATGCTGAGGAAAATGATCCTTTTATGCTGAGTATGCTGAGGAAAATGATCCTTTTTCACAAGCGTATGTGACCCTTTAGGATTAATAGAATAACATAGTTGGAAGGGACCTTGGAAGTCTTCCAGTCCAACCCCCTGTTCAAACAAGTGATCCTATACTATTTTAGACAAATGGTTGTCCAATCTCTTCTTAAAAACCTCCAGTGTTGGAGCACCTGCAACTTCTGGAGGCAAATCTTTCCACTGAATAGTTGTTTTGTCAGGAAATTTCTCCTTAGTTCTAGTTTGGTTCTCTCCTTAATTAGTTTCCATCCAGTGCTTCTTATCCTGCCTTCAAGTGCTTTGGAGAACAGGCTAACTCCTTCTTTTTCGTGGCAGCCACTTAGATATTGGAACTCTGCTATGATGTTGTTAGACTAAATATAGCCTATGCCAACTGCTCTTCGTATGTTTTAACTTCCAGCCCTATAATCATCTTTGCTACTGTTCTCTGCACTTTTTCTAGAGCCTCAAAATTTTTTATTGTTACAACCAAGGCAATATTCCAACTGTGGTCTTACCAAGGCAAGTGGCATTAACACGTCATATGATTTCCATTGTATCTCTGCATTAATGCAGCCTTCATTGGCTTTTTTACAATTGCAGCACACTGCTGGCTAATATTCAAGTGATCGTCCACTAGAATTCCAAGTTCCCTCTCACAGTTACTACTGTGGAGCCTGTCAACACCTACTCTATACTTGTGCATTTAGCTTTTCTAGCCTAAATGTAAAATCTTACTTTGAATACATTGAATTTCATTTTGTTAGATAGTGCCCAGTGTTCAAGTCTGTCAAGATCCTTCTGTATCTTCAGCCTTTCTTCTGGAATATTGGCTATTCCTGCCAACTTGATGTCTGCAAACTTGATGAGTTCCACTTCTATGTCATCATCTAAGTTATTGATGAAGATACTGAAGAGTACTGGGTCCCACTACATACTTCCCTCCATACAGATGCAGTTCCATTAAGAACTACTTGTTGGGTGTGGTTGGTCAGCCAATTACAAATCCATCTGGTGGTAATTATTCAGAGTTTTGCAGCAATAATTCAGCACCAGAAAAATAAACACAGATGGCTGATGCTTCATTTAATGTCTTTATAAACATAAGTAAATTTTATAAACCAGTTGTAGATTTCTCCAACATGGAACAAACTCAAATGGAAACATGTTGCAAGTGCAGAGCTTCAGCAGTAACTCAAGAGCTCAGAAACAGACATCAGTTTCACTTTAGTTCAGATGTCAAGCAAGATACACAGCAGAGGAGAGAAGCAGTTTCATTTCAATAGAAGACTCAGAGCTCAACATAGCTTCAGAGCTGCAGAGCTTAATATAGAGCCATGCCTAAGCTACTTCCAGTTTCAGTTTCCAAAACAGTCTGCATTGGCTGACTTAGTTGCTATGCCTATTCATTGGCTGACTTGTTATGCTCTATTCCAGTTAATGAATATACTCTGACAGTAATGCTGTCTAACCCACATTTTTCTATCTTATGAAGTAATAGGTTGTGGTCAACTTTATCAAATGCCTTACTGATGTCACTTGGATGTCATCTGGACAGTCACTTGTCTGAAATGATATAAGACAGTGGGGGCTAACCTTTTCAACACTGAGTGCCAAAATGGGAGTGGGCGCATGTGCCAGAAACTGGAAGAGTGGCTCCCCTATGCGGGATGTGAGAGCTCCGGAAACTGGAAGCGCACGCACGTGCGAAGACCAACTGGCCGGCATGCACATGCGCTCTGGGGAGCTGCTCTTCTGATTTCTGGTGCTCCTGCGCGCAAAGAACAGCTGGCTGGCATCAATGCATGGATGAAGATCAGCTGGCCAGCATGTGCATGTGCACTGGGGAGCTGCTGCTCTTCTGGTTTTCAGTGTTCCCGCACGCAAACACCAGCTGGCCAGTGTGCATGCGCAGGCCGGAAGCCAAAAGGGCAACTGGTGACGGCTGGTGTCCCTGGAGAGATGCCACTGTGTGCCACTTCCGGTACGCATGGCATAGATTCACCTCATGGGTATAGGATCGTTCCTTAAGCAGGGTGCTGGACTAGAAGACCTGCAAGGTCCCTTCCAGCTCTATTCTGATTCTTTATGTCCCAAAAAATTATTTCACTTGTCCACTAATTTCACTGGTCCACTAATTTTGTCTTTTTGTCAAGGAATGCAATAAGATTTATTTGGCATCTATTTTTGTCATATCCAGCAAATTCTGCAAGAAAAGGTCAGGGTAATTTTGAATTGAAACTTGAAGTGGGTCATGCAGCAAGTCAACTGCCCAAACTCATACTAATTGCAGAAAAAAGTTAATGCTTTGGAATGACCAACTCAAAAGTCCTGACCTGTTTCCTACAGAAATTTTGTGGACCAATCTGAAGCCCACCAATATCCTTTAATTGAAGCTTTCTTGTAAGAGGAATGGGCTAAAATTCTTCTGAACTTGTGAAGTTGAATTGTGGGACAATTATTGGAAATTTTTATTTGCAGATTGCTGTCCAAGAGGGGCACAAACTGTTCTTGAAGGCAAATAATTTTTGCCACATATAAATAGAACAATAGAATTATAGAATCATGAGTGGGGGTGGGATTCCACCAGTGTAACAACCAATTCAGTGAGTGCACACTGCGCACAGCACTTCAAAATGCCCCCTTTTCAGCTAAAACTTACCTTCTGCTGCAGTTATGGTGAGTAAAAACAGCTGATCCAAAGCAATCAGCTGTATCATGTGAATCAGCCGGGGTGAAAAACAAAGGAATATAGGACAGACTAGGGCAGGAGCGGGTGGGCGGGGCCAACTAATTGCCGGAACTATCAGTTCGCCCAAATTGGTCCATACCCTCTGAATCTCACCCCTGATCATGAGGCTGGAAGGGACCTTAGTCTTCTAGTCCAATCCACTTGCCAAGGCAGGTGTCAGAGTTCCAGAAAAACTCAACTCCAATTAAAAATTCTGAGTCAGGCATCTTCTCAAACTTTATTTTTATTAGAGTAGTATACTGGCACAGCTGGGAGTAGTATACTGGAATCTGAGAGTTCTGGGTTTTCCCTTAGTAATTCAAAAGTCCAAAACCAATCCCTGTACTCATCAGTCCATCACATGGTCCAATCACCATCCACCCCAGCTACAGACATCCCTTCAACCACTCCTCCTCCAGGTGTCCCTGGGAGTCAAAGCGCAGAAGTGCGAGCGGCGCAGGAAACTTTGCCAGGCTCCTTGAGCAAAGGCGGAAATGCTGATCCTGCACAAATGCAATGTCATGTCCCTGGTGGAGACTGACTCTGAAGGAGAGGAGGGACAGCCAACAGGAAGTGTGGCTCCAGAGGTGGTGGAGGAGGCTGGGGAAGGGCAGAGGCTGGCTGAGCAGTCAAAGGAGGATCCAGGCCCATCCCCTATCCATCCTAGGGCATGCAGGGAGGAGACGATCAGGGAAAAACGTGGTCTACTCAGGAGGAGAGGGCCATGATCCTCTTCATGGGTTGCAGGTGTGAGATCTGCATAAGAGTTTGGACCTGCGTGCTAACAAACACTGGAGACAAATTAGTGTTTTATTCCTAGATGAGGTTTATCTTGGCTGGCGTTCTTCCAACGGACTGATGACTCCAAGTTATCACATTTTGTCTCCAGCCCCCCTTCAACTTGTTTCTGCTTTTTGTAGGGTGACCATGGATCAGCTCAGAGCAGACATCGCCCAGTTAAGCCAGCAAGTGGCTCTTTTGACTGTGCAGGTTGTGCAAATGCAAGCTGTCCAGCCATGCCATAAATGCCCAGTAGCAGTGCCAAATAAATTTGATGGATCGCTGGCCCAATTTCCAGTATTTTTTGGGCAGTGCCAGCATTATATGAGCCTTTGGCCAGAGGACTTCTCCACTGACCAGGATAAGGTGGGAGTTTTGATTAGTTTGTTGTCAGGCTCTGCAGCACGTTGGGCAACGCCTCTGTTGACCCAGTCCAACAGGTGTAGGACAATTGTGCCGAGTTTTGCCATCAGTTCTAGGCCATGTTTGAGGACCCTATTCGGAGCCAAACAGCAAACAGATGTTTGAGAGAGCTGAAGCAGGGGTGTGGCTCACTCATGGATTATATTGCTAGCTTTCTAGTGGTCGCCCAGGATGTACAATGGAATGAGGCAGCACTGTTAGACCAGTTTCAGGAGGGTTTGTCGTCAGAGCTTCGGGACGAGTTGGCGCACACTGAATGCCCTCACACCCTTCAGAAGCTCATGCATCTGTGTCTTTATATTGATGCTAGGCTTCAGCAGTGACAGGTGCAATGATGGACCGAGACTGCATCTGACAAGCGCCTCTGGTGGAAGTGCCTTTGGAAAAGCCCATGCCGTTGCGGGCTGCCCACCCTCATCTGACTCAAGCAGAAAAGGATACGCATTGTTGTGATGGGTTATGCCTCTATTGTGGCAATTGAGGCCATTTTGCAGCCAAATGTCCTGTTAAGACACCAACAGCAGTGACGTCAATGGTGGCAGGAAATAAGTATTGTCCGGCCTAGGCCCGCCATCTTCACCATCCTTGCCATCCTTGCCATCTTTGACATCTCCGCCCCAGTCGTCATTGGTGAAGCATCTTGTGCTGACAGCAAGTGTGTCTGTGCCTAGTCAAGGAGTGGTGGAGATCCAAGCCTTAGTCAACTCAGGGGCCATGGCCAATTTCATGGACACTCATTTTGTCGAGCAGTGGTTCATTCCCCAGCAACAGGTCTCCCCGCCAGTAATGATGGAGACGATTGATGGTCAGCCCCTTCATTCGGGACCTGTGGTTGCTGCAACCAAACCCCTTCGCATGTGTATTGGGCAGCATGTGGAGGAAGCAGTGTTCTACGTTGCTGCAGTACCTCATTTTCTGGTGGTGCTGGGTTTGGAGTCGTTACAGGCCCCTGATCCACAGATTGTCTGGTCATCTGGAGCTGTGCAATTTCTTGGTAGGAAGTGTGACAACCATTGCTTGTACTCCTGTGTAGGGGGTGTGATTACGCCCATGGACTTGGATCTACCTGTGGAGTTGGTGACCTATGTTCCAAGTGGGGGGAATCAACGTGCTGACACACTGTCCCAGAAGCCCGAGTATACCCGAAGGGAGGACAAAATGTTGCCCCGTACAGTGATTCCGCTGGAGCGGTTTGCAGCCACCGAAGAACCTGTGGACCTTCGAGTGAGGATTCAGGAGGTGCAGCAGCAGGATCCATTTGTGGCAGCTCGGCGTCGTGAATTGGGTGAAAATGGGAGACAAGAGACTTCTTGGGCGTATATTGGGGACCTGCTGCGGTTCCGTGATCGCATTTATGTGCCTGCAGGTCCTCTTCGTGGCCTTAGCCTATGTCAATGTCATGATGGTCTGGTGGCAGGACACTTTGGGGTGTTCAAAACACTGCACCTCATCTCAAGAACATTTTGGTGGCCAAGACTTAAGCATGATGTGTCGGGATATGTGGCATCCTGTGAGATTTGTCGACAGGCCAAGTATGCTCCTGGTGCACCCCCTGGTCTCTTGCAGCCATTACCCATGCCAGAAAGACCTGGGGGGGGGGCAGTTTCATTGGACTTCATAACTGAATTGCCACCATTGAAGGGTGCTACAACCATTTTGGTGGTGGTGGGTATGTTGACTAAAATGGCCCACTTTATTCCATGTGCGGGTCTTCCTACGGCCAGGATAATTGCCCAGTTGTTTATCTCTCATGCATTTCGGTTGCATGGGTTACCACACCGAATAGTATCAGATCGGGGGGTACAATTTACGTCACGCTTCTGGCAGACCCTACTCGCGAAACTGCAGGTTCAAGCGTGCCTGTCATCCGCCCATCACCCTGAAACTGATGGGAGGGCAGAGAGAGTGAATGCTATTTTGGAGCAGTACTTCCGCTGTTTCAGGAATACTCAACAAGACAATTGGGTGGAAGTGCTGCCGGTGGCAGAATTCGCTTACAACAATGCTCAACATGCATCCACCCGTGTGTCCCCATTCTATAGTTTTCATCCACAACTTTTTCCTTTAGCCCCGTGTGACTCCCCAGTTCTGGCAGTGAATACGTTCTTGCAAGAGTTAAAAGCCATGCACCACATGGTTCAAGGCCAACAAGAGAGCCAAGGACATTTTGCAGACCGACATCGTGGTGTTATTCCGCCTTTAGTGGTAGGTGATCAGGTTTGGCTCTCTACTTGATACTTACCAATGACATGGCCATTGAAAAAGCTTGATCACCGTTACTTGGGACCTTCTCCAGTCGAGGCAGTGATCAATCTTGTGGCTTTTCGTCTCTCCCTGCCATGGACCATTCCTATCTATCCTGATTTTCATCATTCCTTTTTAATATCTGTATTGGCCGACAGTCTGCATAGACCAGCTCCACCACCTCTGAGGCCAGTAGCCCCTCAGGGAGAGGCAGAGTATGAAGTGGATAGCATCCGAGATTCACGCCAGTTGCGGGGCCGATTTCAGTACTTGGTGGCATGGAAAGATTATGGACCAGAGGACTTCACCTGGGTCAATGCCACTGATGTTCATGCTCCTCGTTTGGTCCATTATTTCCATGCTTGGTTTCCTCAATGTCCTTGTCCGCCTGGTCCCAGGGGAGGGGGCCCTGCGGGGGGGGATAGTGTCATGCCCCTGGTGGAGACTGACTCTGAGGGAGAGGAGGAAGAGCCAACAGGGAGTGGAAGTGCAGCTCCAGAGGTGGTGGAGGAGGCTGGGGAAGGGCAGAGGCTGGCTGAGCAGTCAGAGGAGGACCCAGGCCCATCACCTATACATCTTAGGGAAGGCAGGGAGGAGAGGATCAGGGAAAAACGTGGTCTACTCGGGAGGGGAGGGCCATGATCCTCTTCATGGGTTGCAGGTGTGAGATCTGCATAAGAGTTTGGACCTGCATGCTAACAAACACTGGAGACAAATTAGTGTTTTATTCCTAGATGAGGTTTACCTTGGTTGGCATTCTTCCAACGGACTGTACCTGGTTATTTTCCTGAGGTTTATAATTATTTATCCTGGTCTGTTGTGGAACTTTATTCAGTGCGGGTTTTTTTTGTTTTTGCATCATTATCTGCTCTTTGAATTTGAACTGTGTTTTTTTCATTTGGAATGTTATTTTGAAAATAGTTTAATCTTCAACTGTGAACAATTAAACAGTGAAGCCAAGTTGAAGACATTAAAGGACCTTTATTTATGTTTTGGTTTTTGTTATATTTTTGATACACTCTGGGTATCACGTACAAGTAGTGCTGCGCTCCCGCACCTTCCAGACATCTCCATAGCTGCTTCAGTTCACCTGTGCCACCGCCCCCCTCTTGCCACAACAGCACCATTATCTCATCCTGGCTGATGAGGGCTGTGCTGCTTTTTGCAGGTTGCACCACCCGCAAATTTCCACATTACATATGCCACCCCCTACGATGGAGATTTCCAACCCCACCATGGGCCGGTCCCATATTTCAGAACTGCACTAGTCACAAGACTGGCCCTTTGGTCATCCCGGAGCAGCTCCTCCAGTCCATGGCAGGCTGGTGCACAGTTGGAGGAGCACAGGCTAATCCTATGACTACTGGAATATGGGACAGACTTTCCCACCGTCAACAAGCCACCGTCAGTCAAAATTCATATTAGTGGTCCATGTGATTTAAAATTATGAGTTTGGTGGTCCCTGAGGTCCAAAAGGTTGGTGACCCCTATGGAATCAAGCCTGTCAAGATCCTTCTGGATCTTGAGCCTATCTTATAAAGTGTTCGCTGTTCCCCCAAGCTTGGTGTCATCTAAGAATTTGATGAGTTACCCTTCTCATCCACTCACTGGATCATTTATGTACTGGTACTAAGATAATGTGGGATAAAAAGTACTACCACTAGATGGATTCACAGTTTACTGACCAACTGCACTCAGGGGATATCCTCAATGGAACTACATCTACATGGAGGGATGCATGTAATGGGGTATCCCATGGTCCAGTTTTGTTAAGTTTAATTGACACCTATCTCACTATGGGGCTATTCTAGGCTGCTTCAGCAATAAAAAGAAAGAAATGAAAAGAATGTAAACAAAACAGAAATAAAACAATGAAATAAACAATGAAAAAGAACATAATGTGACTATATCAATATGATAACCAAAAAAATGGATGGGAGGAGGGTAGAGAGCAAGCTGGGGGGAGCTAGAGTCTGTCATCAATCCAGTAGTCACTTCCAGTGTGGAATTACCTCATGCTTGTTATGGTCTACTTTGTCAAATGTCTTCCTGAAATCCAAGTATACTATGTGCACTGTATTTCACTGATGCACTAATTTAGTTACTTTATCAAAAAAGCAATACAGTTTGTCTGGCATGGTCTGTTTTTAACAAACCCCTGTAGGGTCCTAGAATTATCTTGTTGTTTCTAGGTATTCATAAATCCTCTATTTGATTGTCTTTTCCAGGATTTTTCCGGGTATCGGTGGTCAGGCTGATTGGCCTATAATTTCTTAGATCCATTTTTCCCTTTTGTAGATCAGGGTTTGGTGAGTTTGGGGCGGGGTGGGGGGGAGGTTGGGTAGCTTTAGAACATTTTCCTCAATGAATAAATAAACAGCAACCATGCACATTAGAATTCAATATAATACAGACAACAAGCGATAGAACAAACAAACAAGAATCTTAAGACTTTAAAATAGTTGATTTCAACAAACTTAGAAAGAGCTTGGGAAGGATTTCATGGATGAAAAACTTAAAAGGGAAAATAATTCAACAAACTTGAGAAATTCTGAAAAATGTAATTATAAAAATCCAGTCGAGCACAATACTAGTGAAAAAGAAAAATAACAATTCCAAGAAGAAACCAAATGGTTGCACAAAGAGCTCTTTGATAAACTGAAAGACAAAAAGGATAAGTATAAAAAGTGGAAACAGGAACATATAACTAAGGCAGAATACCAGCATATAGCCTGAATCTACAAGGATGAAGTTAGGAAAACTAACTTGGATTAAATGTCAAAAATAATTAAAATGTTTCTTTTAATATTTAAAAAACAAGAAAAAAGTCAAAAGAAATGGAAGAAAATGGCAAAGAGGTGACAGGAGCAAGGAGAAAACAGAGCTATTTAATTCTTTCTTTGCATTTGCTTCACTCAAAAAGAAACTATAGCCCAACCTACCAAAAACAGAATTTTAAAAGACAGGCTAAGAATTCAAATTAAAGTAGGCAAGAAAATGGTACGCTAGTGGAAGGGCTTACCTTCAGAAGTTGTTGGTATTTCAAGACTGGAGGCTTTTAAAAAGAAACTGGGTGAAATGGTACAGAGCAGGGGTGTCAAACTGGATTTCTTGGGGGCTGGATCAGCATTGTAGTTCTCCTCTGTGGGCCAATTGAGGGGGGAGGACAGGTGCCTCTTGTACCACCCTGCTGGCCAAAATGGGGAGCACAGGGCCCCCCTGCACCTCATTTTCATCCTCCATGGCCTGCTGCAGCACTCTGCCAGCCATTTTCGGGCCCATTTTCAGGCTGTTTTCCAGCCAGTTTTTGGGCAGCAGAGGGCTGCAGGAGGCCATGGAGGGTGAAAATAAGGCATGGGGTGACCATTTTAGCTACCAGAGGAACTGCAGGCCAGTCCTTTGATATTCCCAGGTTGGCCCCAAGGGCCGGATTTAAGCACCCCAGCCAGCAGGCCTTGAGTTTGATACCCCTGGTATATAGGGTTTCCTGCTTGAGCAGGGATTTAGACTCTGTTATTCTAGTCACTTACTATATTTTGTTTACTCATTTATTTAATAAGGTTCTCTTTGTTTAGTTTTAGAATCTGTTGAAGAACTGATCATGTTTTAGGTCATGTTTATGCAGAAATATTGACAATTTAAACTTCGTATCTCATGAAATAGCTAAGCTAACCAATTAACTTTTCACAACTAAATTTACATCTAAAAGGAATATCTATTTGCCATGTGCTTGTGAGCCTATCGTCATTGTAAGCAAACCATATGCATTCATTAAATTTGAAATGTCATTATTCCAGAAGCAGGGGAGATATAGAAACAATATTTCTGACCAGGACACCCACCTGGACCATTTGAAGCTGTTTCTTCAAATGGTAAGTGAGCAGAGAATATAAGCCAAGCAAGTGTAGAGAATGTTCAAGTCCCTTGTGACTAGAATATTGAAAGAATCAGATCTCCTTTTACAAAGAAGCCTCATGTGATGTATTTCCCAAATATCATCAGCTAGATGATCCTACCAAGTTCATCAGTTTAAGTCTTAGGGTCCAATACCACACACAGTTATTGTACTTGTTATTTTCTTCATCCATCTGCACTGCTCCTTACGCCATTCTCTGTGCTTGCTTGAAGTTAATACTTCAAAGAGCAACTGAATCATGTATTACAACATAGATTCTGATATATTTTCAAGAAAGTAAATTTAAGCTGCAACTAGGGATATCATAAGAAAAATTCCATCTAGAATTTTTAACGCTGCAGAATTAGTAACACTGCAAATACCAGTCCAGATTCACCAACACACTTAGTTTCCACCCTGAACTACTTTTTCACTTCTTGTTCCCATTCTTAAATTAAAAATTAGAAACACTTAGGAACTGAGGCATGAAGCCTTATTTGGTAAAACATGAGTGAGGTGGATAGTGTATGTGTTGACATCCCATCAGCACTCACCAGAAGAAGATAAAAATCGAAAACATGCAGAAAGAGTGATTTTCCCATAAGCACACTTTCCTATTCTATTTTCAATGAAACAGAATGGAATGGAGTAGAGTGGGGAATGGAATGGAACAGAACAACAGAATTGGAAGCGACCTTGGAGGTCTTCTAGTCTGTTCAGGTAGGAAATCCTTTCAGACAAAACTTATATGCCCTTGAGCATCATACAGAGAAAGACTATGAAAAGCCACATTCATGGCCAGATTGATAACCTCACAAATTTAGTACTAGGAACTAGGCTTAAAGCTATACTGTAGTTCCCATGTCTGGATCTCCTGAAACACTTTTTGGAGACACTTGCTTTTCTGTACAATTAAGTGCACAATGTTTGTGGCAGCAAGATGGCCTATTTGGGGATTTATGTTATGAAAGAAAATCTCCATCACCAAGTTTTAAGTATCAGGCACTAACATATTATACAAGTACTTACCAGTATCTCACCCTTTAGAGGTTGGCAAAATTAGTTGTGCAGGAAAAATAAGAAAAAGCAGAATGAGGGGACAAAACAGTGAAAAAAATAAAATAAATTGAGTAGAGGGGGAAAGGGGAAACAGTAGCATAAAATGGTAGGAAAATAAAGGTAAAGTAGAAAAAAACAGTAAAAGAAAAAAGTTACATGCTATTAATTACAACTGTACAGTGTTAATGTTTCATTACACTCTTTCCAAACAAGAATCAATATATGTTGGTACTGTATATTGTATATTGACTAACCATCATGCAACACTAAATTGTCAACCTTGTACCTCAAGACTGACAAATTCTCAAAGGAATGTTATGGTTGCATTATTTATTTTCTTTTTTTTCTTTATAACTAGCATTGTTTTCTGATTATTTCTCAAAGAAACTGGAAATGTACTTTGCAGAAACAGCTTCAGTCTAAATCAGCGTATACAGCAAAAAAACTTCTGGAGGTACTGTACATTCTGTAATTGGATCTGCTTCCATGTCATTTTCTATTTTCAGATGATATAAGGAAAAAGCATTACTTTCTGCATTATGCAGTGCTATGATCAAAAATCTATTCAATTTCCTGCAATTACATATATTAATATGCCCAACAACAGCACTACACTGAAAGAGAAACAATCTGCTGAAAGAGAAATGAATCAGTATCTGATATGAATCAGTACCTGATTTGGAATTGCTCTTTTCTTATTTGCCTGGGTGCTCCTTTGTTGTGCACTGAAAGAAAAGGAACAAAGAAAAAGAATTTTTTTTTTAAACGAACACATATATTTTGTTATTCCCCACCTGCCAAAACTAGCTTATATGTTAGCAATGCTCTAAGCCAACAAGACAGTTATGCTCTAAGCCAACAGGAACAGTTCCTGTTCAAGTCAAGTTAACAAACATGCAAGAAAGTAAGTTCCAGTGCTTGAAGAAAAATGTCACCAATAATTGAGCTAATATAAACCACACAACAGATTATGTCAGTACTAGAATACTATCAAGTCAGAAGAGTTGTGAAACATTCCATTTCAAGTTTAAATTAGGGAATGGGGAAAAAACCTAAACTGAAACCTGTAACTGCTTGCTTGCTACAGAAGCAGGTGAAAAAAAGGCTTTAGGAAAGAAGAAAGAGATGCTTAACCTAGTTCCAAGCTGAATCTTATTGGAGCCCTTACTTTGCAGTGGATAAACAGAAAATCCATGTTTGGATGACAAAGAAGTAAGAAGTACAGCAAGATCAGTACACTGGATTGATGATTTTAGGGGTCTTTTAAAACATTTTTTGGTTTTATATTATTTTGTACTATTACATTTTGTATTATTAAAAGTATTGCCTTAAGCATACCAATGTAAAGAAGCAATATCTTAAGTAGAGGCACATTTTTAAATGTTTTTAGTTGGTAATCCAACTGTTTCTTTAAGTATCTCAGTCTTAATTCTAACAATAATACAATAATTGGACTACTGTAATGTGCCCTTCATGGAACTGCCCTTGAAGAGTATTCAGAAGCTTCAGTTGGTGCAAAATGCAGCAGCAGCAGGCAATTATGTGTGCTCCAACTTGCACACAAAGTTTGCTGTGCAAGTTGCATTAGTTTTCAGATTGCTTCCAGGTCCAAATCAAATATTGATTGTAACCTTTTAAAGCCCTATATTGCACAGGAATGGGATATTTGAGAGACTGTTTCTTCTCAGATGCATCTATACATCCCATGAGATCTGCCATGAGAGGCATGTTGTGAGCTCTGGCAAGGACCTAGGAAGAAAGCCTTTTCTGTAGTAAGCTGGCACTCAAGGCTGCTGCCAAGTCACCTGGTGCCTTCTCTGTGCACCAAGTCCACTGGGAAGGCAGAGCCCATGGGTTGGCTGCCAGGATGCATGACTATTTGTCTCACATGGCATATCAGCCGGGATAATTTATCCCACAGTGAATCACCAGGACGAGGTGGCGGGGGAAGAGCGGTGGGAGAGGGACAACCTCATTGTGTCAGCTGGCATGGGGGAGGCCAGGGATGAAGTGGGAAGGCCCAGGCAGCTGTGGCCAATTGTCCCATTCTGACTTTAATTTGTAGATATCACCAGAAGTTTTCAAACTCTGAGATACTACAAAACTGACTAATTGCATAGATAGAACTGGGAACCAAGCCCAGAACCAGCTTTAGCACTGCTTCCACTTAGCCTGCATGTCTTATCTGACTTAAAAATGAAATGTGATCATTCTCATCCCTTTTGGGGAAGTCCTGATTCACAGTGTGAGAATCCCTGCCCTAACCTAAACTCTCCAAAAGAACGTTAGCGCCTGTATATTAAAATTTTAAATACCAAATAAATCAATAAAACAGGTTTTCAAATAACATGCTGAATTATTTTGTCCACATAGTTGCAGTTAAATTCAAGGCCCATGCATTCATAATTGGTTGCTCTGAAATAAACGGAGATCTTCCATTCTCAACCTGTTGTAAATGAATGCATAATTGTAAATGAATGCATAATTTCCAGAGAAGATGAACTATGTTCTCTATGTTCTCTTCTCTATCCAGAGGATTGTGTTCTATTTAATAAACCATGCCTAAAAACCCACAGATCAGCATTATATACAACCCAAGCCACTAAGTTTTGATATTCACAGAACTTTAAATTAGGAAGACAATTTACAATACTAATTCTTGTGATCTCCAACTTTCAGAAGTAGAAACAGCAACTTAGGCACCATTTTCTTGGGTGAATGTCATTTCAAATTACTAAGTGCCCTATTAACAAGCTGTATAATACAGATAGTCCTCGACTTACAACCACAAAATTGACCCAAAATTTTGACCTGAAAATTTATGTTGTTAAGACATTTGTTAAGAAAGATTTGCCCCATTTTATGACCTTTCTTGTGACAATTGTTCAATGAATCTCTGCAATTGTACAATTAGTAATGGTTGTTAAGTGAATCTGACTTCCCCATTAATTTTGCTGATCAGAAGGTTGCAAAAGATAATCACATGACCTGGGACACTACAACTGCAAAAGTATGAGTCAGTTGCTAAGTATCTGGATCATGTGAATTTGTGATAGTACAATGGTCATAAGTGTGAAAAATGATGTCACTTTTTTCAGTGCAGTTATAACTTCAGTCACTAAATGAATTGTTGTAAGTTGAGGACTATCTGTACTTCAGACAGTAGAAGCATTTCCCTCTTCTATGCTGCATAGAGTTTTAACCGCAGCCTTCAACTAGTGATCATGGATCTGTGTCACACAATCGCTTTGTATAAGCAAGCTCAATTAACATTTAAATTTGAACCTGGTTTTTTTTGTTTATAATACCACAAGTCTCAATAAATGAGAGATAAAAGGTAAATAAAATATTGAGAAAGCGAGAGCCAAACAGCTATTAAGAAAACAAAAGGTTCTGCTTCCTCTCTGTTAGAGTAGTTTGAAGGCAGCATTTATACGGCTGGCAACAGGAAAGCTTAATAACTCAAAATTTGGGAAATGAAAGCTAGTTCTATGTCCCTCTCAGCTTTGGAAGAAGAAAAGTTCTCTCATCTGTACTGAAATATAAAATGCAAGCAATAGAAGAAATTGCTCCAATTCATCAGGAGAAATCTATGATTTTTTTTACTTTTCTAATCTGCAGCACAAGCAAGTCCTTCCAAGAAATGTTCTTTTCATTGTTAGACATGATGTGCGTGACAGATAACTAGCAGTGTTTACGTTTGGAGTGAAGATTTGTAAGAAGCCATTTCTACTGTTCAATTCCAAACTTCATTCCAGTGCAAATCCAAATGTAAGATACTTTCAGCAAGTGTTCTAAAATATTAGACAATTTGGATTCTTGTCGTAATAGAGAAAAGCTCTCACAGGCAGATACGCACCCAGCCACCATGTGCTGTTCAGTGTAACAGCTGGGGAATTTTGGAGAGTTTCAAAGGCATCCAGAAATAAAAGTGAGGTAGTTCAGAGAAAAACCAGGACAGATTAAAGGAAAAAAAGAATTCTGTATTAAGTGGGAAAGAAGAGGTATATAAATGCACACATGCTGTAAAGAAACTCACTCTCAGGCCATTTGATACATTGATGACATAAGTTTGTATAAGCCTCATTATAAAACTTCTTAGGATCATATCATAATATTAAAAAAAAAATCAAAGGGATTAAGGTTTTTCTTTTATGGTAATCATTGATTTAAAAAGTAGCGAGCTTTTGCCCTTATTAGAAAATTTTCAGACTCCTGTACCTAAAGATTGGTATTTTAATACAGAGGGGGAAAATACATTAACATATTTTACAATTTGCAAAAAAGTGAAAGTAAATTTTGTTAAAAGAATCTAAACTTGCTATAGGTACATCAATAAGGCATTTGATATAGTAAACCACAGATTCTTGGTAAGAGGAAAAAATGTGGGACAGACAGTATCACCACCAGATAGATTCATGAATGGATGACAAATCACATTCAATGTGTAAGTCCTCAATGGAACTACATCTATGGAGGGAAGTATGCAAAGGGTTCTGTCTTAGGTCCAGGACTCTCCAGCATCTTCATAAATTATTTAGATGAGGGGATAAAAGGGGAATTTATCAAATTTGCAGACAACACCAAGCTGGCGGGAATAACTAATACTTTAGTAGATAGGCTCAGAAGAATCTTGACAGACTTGAACACTGGGCTCTAATTCAAGGTGCTGGTTGTCACCTTTAAAGCTCTTCATGGCTTGGGACCAGGTTATCTGAGGGGACCGTCTCTTGCCGGTCACATCTACCTGACCTATCAGAGTGGGGAGGCAGGAAATGCTGCGTATCTCATCCCCAAGGGAGATACACCTGGTAGGACCCAGAAGAAGGGCCTTCTACATGGTAGCTCCCTCTCTATGGAACCCTGAGATTAGAATGGCCCACCTCTAATACTCTTCTGGAAGGCATTGAAGACCTGGTTCTGCCAGTAGGCCTGGGGAACTGAGAGCAGAATGGAGCCCATTAAATCATTTGTGTGATCTGCTGTCGCCAGAGTGGGGGGTGATTTTATTATATTATATTAATTTATTTATTTGATTCTTTTTATTAGTTTTATTGTTTTAAATGAGGTTTTGTATTCTATAAGCGCCCTGAGTTGCCATGGGCAAATAGGTGACAATATAAATAGATATCCAACAAAATGCAATTCAATGGTAAGAAATGTACATTTAGGCAAGAAAAAGTAAATGCACAGGTATAGAATAGGTGGCACAACAGCAGTAACTGAGAGGGAATCCAAAAGTCCTGTGGACAACAATCACTTAAAGCAGCGTGTTGTTGTAGCTGCCAAAAAAAGCCAATGCAGTCTTAGGTTGCTTCAACAGGGAGGTAGTATCTCAGTCACAAGAAGTGTCAGCACCACTTTATACTGCCTTGGTCAGAACACACTTGGAATACTGTGTTCAGTTTTGATCACCATAATACAAAACAGATTCTGAGACTCTAGAAAGACTGCAAAACAACAAAGATTATTAGGGGACTGGAGGCTAAAACATATAAAAGAATGGTTGCAGGAATTGGGTATGTCTAACTTAATGAAAAGAAAAAAAACAGGGGTGACATGATAGCAGTCTTCCAATTGAGCATAGCCACAAAGAAGAGGGGATTGACTTATTCTCTAGGGCAGTGGCCCCCAACCTTTTTTTGAACCAGGGACCGGTTTCACGATTATTTATTCTTCCACGGACCGGTACCTGAGTAACGCGAGACTCCACCGCCATCGGGACGGCTCTTCGTTCGAAGCCGCCCCCCCTTTGATAAAACTAAGGCGCGAGCACCCAAACGCTGCCTTCCAACTGAAAACCCAGAAGCACTTTCCAAGCAAAAACCCGGAAGCAACCGAAAACCCGGAAGCACCGTCGAAACAAGATGGCGGCGCCCAAGCTTTGCGGCCCGGTAAAAAATAATCCGGGGACCGGTCCCGGTCCGGGGACCAGTGGTTGGGGACCCCTGCTCTAGGGCACCAGAAGACGGGACAAGAAGACAGGGTGGAAGCTTGTCAAAGAAAGATACAACTTAGAACCATGCTGGCGAACCTCTGGCACGCATGCCGGAAGAGGCATGCAGAGCCACTACTGCCATCACACGAGCCCTCATCTAGAGCAGGTGTCAGATCCATGTACCTGCCATTCTTCAATGGAAGAAGACGGGGGGGGGAGGGAAGTTGGTATTAGTAATCCTTTTGATGTAACCTGAATATATTAAATCTTATACTGAATTTGTATAACCTGCACGTGATATACAACTGGAAGATGGGAACCAGATGCCCAGAAACCTATCACCTCTTGAAGAGACAGCAAGGGGAGAAGGGACCATAAAACTTCCAGCGTCGGAAGATACTGCCTGGGAAACTCTTCAAAAGATCGTTCCCAGAAAAAGGGGAGGGGGAATTAACATGTTGGTTCTTTGTTTGACAAAATACACATCAAAAGAAGGGGAGGGGTCCTAATTTTTCTTATCTATCACTGCATGCCTGGGAGCTGTTAGACTTTGCTTTGAATCCTGCTGGAATCATCTCATTTCAATAAAGGATTCCTTTTTAAACATCCAGTGATCAGAAGTTCATTCTTTTCACTTCAATGGGAAAAATCCTGTAGCTGACATAAAGCAAAGTCTGCAATAGTGGTCAACCCAGAGAGGAATTTTTTAAAAAAGTTTCACTTTACCAAGGGGACCCCGCAAAAATGTCTGAATATAGCTGTCAGACTTCCAGAAATCCTTCGTTTGAAACAGTAACTCCGAGACCGACATAATCTTGAAATGCTTTATTCAAAACAAAAAAGACTGGTATCGTCCAGTGGAATTTCAGTACTGGCATACCTCCCACAAAATTCCACCTACCTCCACCTACTTTCACACCTCATTAATCATGTGAACCAATTATCTTGCATGTACAATTTTTTACTACGCCATGCTCTGTGACCCTAACTTTCAAACTCATATATTTTTTCTACTAAGAACTATCACTTCCCTCCCAGCACTCATGACAGCGATGAATTTCAGAGCTGACAGGCGTCCCCCCTCTTGAAAATCCTTCTCCTACAAGTAAACAAAAACAAAACACAACCAGGGGTTAATGCGTTGTCCTTAACCCCCTCTCCCCGCTCCAAGAGGTCCCTTTGGTTTATGGGGAAATTCCTCATGGAAATGATTTACCAATTTATCAGCATGTACATTCCAACTTTTTACCCAACTAGCATCCGATATAGAGTAACCCTTCCATAAGACCAAATATTGCAATCATCCTCGATGTAACCTAGAGTCTAGAATTTTCTTAATTTTATAATGCGTCTCACCCTGTACAGTTAATGGTTCGGGGGAGCATTTGGTATTGGTCTTATCAATGATGTAGCAGCTGGTTTTAACAAACTATTATGGAGAACTGAATGAATTTTCCCTAATAGTTGAGGAAGACTTAACTGGACCGTGACCGGATTGATTATTTTTGAAATCAGAAATGGACCCAAGAATTTTGGTCCCAATTTTTTACTAGGCAGTTTCAACCTGAGATACTTGGTTGACAAATATACTTTGTCTCCCACTTTAAATGGTGGTTGAAGGGATCTATGTTTATCTGCCTGCTTTTTGTAATTTTTTGCAGCTTTGGTCAAAGCTTTTTTTTTTCCAACCTCTTTTTAATGAGTTCATCCATTCCATTAGAGACATGGATGTGGGAGGTTCTGTAGGTAATTCTGGCATAGGGACAAAGTCCATCCCAGTGTTGATTTGGAAAGGAGTCAGACCTGTGCTGCTATGTACTGCATTATTATCAGCAACCTCTGCAAATGGTAATAATTCAGCCCACTTTCCCTGTTGATAATTTACATAGCATCTAATGTATTGTTTGACCATGGCGTTTGCCCTCTCTGCTGCTCCATTGCAGGCCGGATAGAATGCTGAGGATAATCCTTGGGAGGACCCAATAGACTTCAAGAATTCCCTCCAGAATTTAGCAGTAAATTGTACCCCTCTGTCTGATATTATTCTACGAGGTACTCCATGTAGTCTATAGATATGTGTCATGAACAAGTTTGCCAGACTCCATGTAGCCTATAGATATGCTTCATGAACAAGTTTGCCAGCTTTTGTGCAGATGGAAGTTCTTTACAGGCTGTAAAGTGGGCCTGCTTAGAGAATAAGTCAATAACAGTCCAAATGATCTTGTTCCCCCCACTCTCAGGTAATTCTACAATAAAGTCCATTGTGATTTCTTCCCATGGCTTGGTTGGTTCAGCGACTTGTTGGAGGAGACCAGAGGTTTTTCCAGTTCTGTGCTTCATCGTGGCACAAATTGAGCAACTTTTTGCATAGTCCTCAACAACAGGTTTCATTTTTGGCCACCAGAGTAAATGTAGGGTTTTTAAGAACCCAAATTGGCCTCCAAGCCATGAGTCGTGGCTATGCTTTAGTACCAGTAGTCTTAGGGTTGCGGGTACATAAAGCTTAGTTCCTTTCCAAGCCAGTCCCTCATTCATTGTTAATTCAGTTTGATGGGCCAGAAACCAGGTCAATAAGGCTGCTTTCAACTCCGTGGTCAGTTTGTCTTCCAGGCGTTTGGGTTGGCTTGGCCTAGAGTCGTTACTTGGTTTGCTGATTGAGTTTCTGATATCAAGGCTTGTACTATTTCCTCTGTGACTGTCAAACTGGGGTTTTCTAGATAGGGCGTCTGCCAATATGTTTTTCCCTCCGTGAATGTATTTCATGTTGAAGTTGAATTGCTTGAAGTATTGAGCCCAGTGGACTTGTTTAGGTGATAAGTCTCCAAGGGTTCTTCAGAGCCTTGAGGTTTTTGTGATCAGTCCATATATCAAATGGCTCCTTCACCCCTTCTGTCATGCCCCTGGTGGAGACTGACTCTGAGGAAGAGGAGGAACAGCCAACAGGGAGTGGGAGTGTGGCTCCAGAGGTGGTGGAGGAGGTTGGGGAAAGGCAGAGGCCAGCTAAGCAATCAGAGGAGTATCCAGGCCCATCCCCTATCCATCCTAGGTCACACAGGGAGGAGAGGATCAGGGAAAAGTGAGGTCTACTCAGGAGGAGATTACCATGATCCTCCTCAGGGCTTGCAGCTGGGAGCTATGTATATAAGTTTGTAACTACGCAGTCAGAATTGCTTGAGTCAAAGTTTAGTATTTACTTTGAAAGAGGTTTATCTTTGCTGGCGTTCTTCCCATGGACTCTTATTTTCCTGCAGTTTATGATTAGTTATCTTGGCTTGCTTCGGAACTCTCGTCAATGCAGTTTGTTTTGGGTTTTTTTGTGCCTCATTATTTACTTTTGTGACTTTAAACTGCCTAATAAAACAGTGAAGTTAAGTTAAAGGCCTTACCGGACTTTAATGTATGTTTTGGATTTTGGATTATTTTGAGAGACTTCAGGTCATCACACCTTCTAAGAAGTGCCTCCAGGTTAATAAAGCCCATTTTTTCAGAAAATGCTTCTTTTTCCCAGACTGCCCATCTTTGCTCTGTGTCCGTTAACTTTTTGGATACATACGCACAAGGCATCGGTCGGTTCTGAGTCTTTTTGCAGCCAGAACGGCCGCTACTGCTACATCACTCGCATCAGCTTGGACTATAAAAGGTTTGGTCGGGTCTGGGTGCTGGAGAATGGGTTCCGTGGCAAAGAGGTGTTTTAAGGTTTCAAAAGCTTTCTGACAGTCCAAGCCAGGGGTTAACTGGGCTTCGGTTTGGTGGGTGACAGGCCCATTTTTAGTAACTCTATCAGCTGGTGCTCCATTCAAAATCCAAGAAAGAACTACTTAAGACTCCTTTAATCAGAGAAAAGATATCTTTTACTGGAAATCAAGTGGTAGCAACAAAAGAATTCTGAATCTGAGAAAATGGGCGCGTAAATCACATATACAAAGTAATGGCAATGTTCCCATCCCCAATAGTTCAATTGGCTCATCCAATTAAAAGTTGTGTAGATCATCATGTGGGCATCTCCAGGTAGTGATGAGGCTCCTGTCCGTTGACCTTGACATAGTTTGATAAAGGGTTGCAGCTGCGCATAGCATAGGATAGAAACCTAAGCAAGAATGTATCCCCCCCCCAGTTTATACAGTTCTGGTTTGTAACACCACCAGCTCACTTCCCATAACCATTCCCCCCTCCTTCCCCCGTTACTTATGACAGCCAAAAGATGCAAAGCAAAGGGAGAAAATCTTGAAGGCTGACAAACACTGTCAAAGGGAGGGCAACCTTAGCAAAAGAAGAAATGACCTGTCTATAGAAATTGGCAAAACCCAAGAAATTTTGAAGTTGTTTTCAGGTTTTGGGGGGTTGCCAGTACAGCACGGCTTTCACCTTCCCAGGGTCCATCTCAATTCCCAGGTTGGATATTCAGTAGCCTAAATAATCCAGCGACTCCTTGTGGAACTTGCATTTTGAGAGCTTCACATATAATTTGGCGGCTAGAAGTTTTTCCAGGACTTGCCTGACCAATTTGACATGGCCTTCGATGGTTTCGCTGAATGTAAGGATGTTACCAGGTATACGAGGACCCCCGGTACAGGTGCAGGTGTAACACTTCATTGATGAGTTGCATAAATACTGTGGGGGGGGGGCCCTGAAGTCCGAATGGCATGATTTTGAATTGGAAACTACCCAAAGGGCAGTTAAAAGCAGTTTTCCACTCATCTCCCTCTTTGATGTGGACCCGGTAGTAAGCTTCCCTCAGATCTAATTTGGTGAATATCTTGCCTTTCGATAGGTGGTTTAATAAGTCTTTCATGAGGGGGAGAGGGTACGTGTTTTTGACGCAGACGGCGTTTACACTTCTAAAGTCCACACATAATTGCAACCCGCCATCTTCTTGAACAACAAGGGGCAGCTAATTTGGCAGGTTCAATAAAACCTCGTTCCAAATTGTTGTCGATGCAATTTCTTAATTCAGTCATCTCAGCAGGTGTCATGGAATACATCTTTGGTTTTGTAGTTTCACCTCGGGTTCTAATTCTATGGCGCAATCAGTGGCTCGATGTGGAGGTAAAACATTACACTCCTCTTCACTGAATGCTTCAGCCAAGTCTTTGTATTGGTTGAGAATTTGGGGGTTACCTGGGAGAAGATTGGATGCTGTGGTTGCTGGTTCAGGTTTTGGGTTCAAGTTGACTGGTGATTTTTTAGTGGGAGGAAGGGGGGGCAATGGGCCTGGGCCAGTGAGGATTTTTCTGAATCCGTCCTCCCATTTGATAGTAGGGGCCCATTTGTCTAGCCAAGCAACTCCCAATATGATTGATTTTGTCATTCTTGGGGCCACTATAAAGCATATGAATTCGCGGTGAGGACCCATTTCCATTTTGATCAACTCTGTCATTTGGGTTGCTGGGGTCCCCCCCCAATTAACGTCCCATCCACTTGTTCAAATCTGATTGGGCATCTTAGTGAGTTAGTCTTTATGCCCAATTGTTCAACGATAGGAAGACATTTAGAGCACCCAGCATCAATGACAGCTTCTAACTCCCCCGCCTACCCTGTGTTAGGTACCACTAACTTGACTTTGATAGTAAAAGGTATGATGGGATCACTCACCATTGGGTCGGCTTCATCGGTTGGGCTTTCGGGGAGGTGGTGTCAGTCTGGAAATCTGCTGCTCCCTTCTGCATAGAGGGGACTTTTCAGGCTGTGTCTAGCAAACCGGTTAATGTCCGGGGGGTCTTCCTTGATTTTTCCGACCCGACAGCCATACTAGACTTCAATTGTGGTGCTCGTGGTACAGGAGCTAGACAGTCAGCTGCCCTATGGCCACCCTGGCCACAGCGCTAACATTGTATCATCCTGTTGGTTCGGATACATGTAGCTTCAGCTGGTTTAATCAGCGGTCTCCTAGCTACCGTTCTCTTAGGTGGGCCTTCGGGGAGGGGTCTTCTATGTGGGTTGATGTCACGGTCTAATCTGAGGGCGGTGGTAGAGTCTTGTAGAGTCTCTGGTATTCCCCTAATGTTACAGGCCTTCTTTACTTCTGGGTCAATGGCATTCTTAAAGTAGTGTAAAGTCATCCTTTCAGGCCAATCCATGAGATGGCTCGCGACCCTTCTAAAGTCCCAAATAAAGTCTGACAAGGGTCACTTGCTTTGTTTCATTTCCATTAACTTCTCTTCATTTTCTGCCACCCTGTCTGGATTTTCGAATCGGAGTCTCAATAATTGAATAAATCCATTGACATCCTGTAATTCTGGGGCTTGTTCGTTGTGTAGTTGGGCCACCCATTCAGATGAATCCCCTTCATTCATCCCATCTATTATGGCCATAACCAAATCGTGCTCTGTTGCGTATTGATCTATATGGGACCAGATTTGAGTGAGGAAGTAATTAAAATGTTCATGGTGCCCATCGAATAGGGCTTTAAATGGTATTTGGTCTGGCCTGGGTCGTGGTTGGGGAGGTGGTACAGGCCTGGCCCCTGCAGGTTGAACTGTTATGACAGGAGCTGGGTGGGCTGTATATCTAGGCTGAGCAGGGCCCCTGAAACCTGGCTGTGTGGTGCCTCTCTGGAAGAGGGGTCACTGCATGGTTGCTCCAATTGGGGTTTGCAATTGTGGTTGCCATGAGAAAGGTGGGTGTGGCCTGGTTCCCTGCCTGGGAGGAGCGGGAGTGACTGCTGTCTGTTCAGACCAGGGCTTTGTTGGTGCTGGTAGCCATTGGCACTGAATCCACCCTTGGCCTGGATAAAATCCCCACCCCGGAGGGATACTTTCTGCAGGGGGTAATCCTCGTTCTGGGAAATGGGGGGTAGGACTTGGAGGCTGAAACATACCTCTGTTAGTCAGCACCTCTTGCTGGGCCTCTCCACCTGGCATCTGTGTACTCTCCTCGTCCCTCACGATACTTGGATAAGAGAAGATGGGTTGTGTCAGGCTCTAACTTGTCCAGACAGGTGGTGGCTGAGGGACCAAGCTTGCTACTTTTAATTGCTGGAACTGTTGTGGTAAATCCGCTATCGATGAACTCCCAGAATTTATCTTGTGGATGTCATCTTGAGAGATTACTGACTCAATTTGTGTTTCTTCCCTCCAGTCTGATTCAACTGCTGTATACAAAGGACTAGAGAAAGATTTTTCTTCAGACTGCCCGGTTAAAACTGTTTGGCCCCTTCTTCTTGATATGGAATGTTTTGGCCTGGCTCCCAGATCCTTTCCCTCCTCTGCCATTCTAAAGGCACCCATCATCTCCTCCAAAGTGGGGAGAAGACAACGAAGCTGCCTGCGAAAACTGCACAAAGCCCCGGTGGTCTATAGGCGTAGGAAAGAGAGATAGCTGGGATGACAGGTCTACTGCGCATGCATGAGTGCTGCTGGCCCAACAGCTGATTGTCGGGTATTTGGCGCACATGCGCGGGGGTGCAGGAGATGCATGTGCATGCGCAGAAATGTGCAGTGCACGGGGCACATGCACATGCGGGACCCATGCACATTGCCTTCTGGGTGCTGTCATGTGCATGCATGCAATTATCAGTACAGGAACCCAAAAAGGTTAGCCACCACTGACCTAGAAATTTCCCGGCAAGAACAATCAATCAATAAAATAGCTTGCCTCCAGAACTTGTGGGTGCTCCACCACTGGATGTTTTTAAGAAGATACTACATTTGTATGAAATAGCATAAGATCTCTTGCTGAGGTTCCTTCTAATTCTGTTATTCTGTTATATAACAGCACATGAAATGAACATTGGCTTACCTGAATGCTCCTTCTCTTCTGTGAAGTAGAGAGTCCAGATAGATTGGGATATGTTCAGTTCCTGCTCAGTTGCACTGAGTCTGCGTTAAACTGAATCTCCGCCCTTGTGCCGTGGCCACGCCCCAGCTTTCAACAAAGCACTTGGCAGACTGGATGTGATTCTATAGTTGCGAGATAAAAAGGACATACATTATTCCGCCCCCCCCACCCAATACATACCCAGAATAGACGAACTTGGGTGGGGCTGGACTCTACGCCACAGAAGAAAAGGAACAGTCAGGCAAGCCAATGTTCATTTTCTAATCTGTGGCTCCAAGAGTCCAGATAGATTGGGACATACCAAAGCTGGACGGTCCCCAGGAGGGTCTGGTCCTACTCACAATGGCGCTCATGCACACTCTGTAAAACCCTCCTGCCAAAGGCTGCATCAGACGATGCCAAGATTTCCAAGCAGTAGTGTCAAATAAAGGGTGATGGAGAAGACCATGTAGCCGCTCTACAAAGTTCATCCATGGGTGCTTGAGTAGCCCATGCTGCAGTCATTGCCACACTTCTAGTAGAATGAGTCATCACCCCTCAAGGCACCGGAAGAGACCTTGATAGGTCCTAGCAATGCAAAACCTAATCTATCTGCCCACTGTTGACAGAGACACCTTCAACCCCAATGTGCCTGGCTGGAAGGACACAAAAAAAAGCTTCTGACTTTCAGATAGGACATGTTCTCCGGATGTATATCTTTAATGCTCTACAAGCCTCAGAGTGAGCCATGCCCGTTCCAAACTGTGAGTAGGATAGGGATAGAATTATGGGAGAATAAGCTCTTGAGCCCTGTGGAACCTAGAATTAATCTTAGGAATGAAAGATGGTTCTAACCACAAACCAACTCTATCTGGATGGAAAATATACAAATTTTCCTTAACCGAAAGTGCCACCATCTCTGAGATTCTTCCAGCCAAAGAGATGGCTGCTAGAAAGGTTATCTGAGAGAAAGGAGGTGAAACTTTTAGATCTGAGAGGCTCAAATGGGTCATACCTTAAGGCCCTTGACCCCTTAGGGAGATCCTAAGTAGGGAATCTGTGAACCACAGCTGGTCTAAGGTTGGAAGCTCCTTTCAGAAATCTCCGGGTGGTTTGGTTCAGAGCCAGTGACTCCCTATGTATGTACAATACTGAAGACAAAGGTGGCCCTTTGCCTGCATAAGGTGACTGCTGAGAGCCCTTTTGTAAAGACCCGCTAGGAAAAAGTTCAATATGTTGGCTACTGGAGCCGAAGAGAGAAAATCTTAGTCTAGATGCCCCACTGACAGAAGACCTTCCAAGTATGTGACTGGTTGATGGTCTCTTAGCCACTAGGATGCAAGATAGCCTGCTCTGATATCTTGTCTCCTCAGTGCGCTCCACTCAACTGCCATGCGGTTAGTTGGAATCACTGAGGTTCTGGATGATATTTCCCCTTGGTGAAATGACACCATGCGAGGAGGGATCCTCCATGGCTGGGTGGTTGAGAGGTTCACCAGGTCCGCAAACCAGGGCATCTGGGCCAGTAAGGAGACCGAAGTATGATCTCTGCCTCCTCCTCCAGTATCTTTCTGACTATCGCTGGCAGCAGCGGAAGAGGAGGGAAAGCGTACAGGAAACCCTGAGGCCACCTGCTCCTGAGGTCATTGGTCCCTTCTCCCCCCTGGGTCATGAACCTGGTGTAAAACCTGGGGAATTTAGGCATTGGATGGAGATGTGAACAGGTCTACCACAGGTAGTCCGAACAGACGTGACAGCTCCTGAAATAAAAGATTGGAAATCCTACACTCTGAGGGGTCAATCCTGGCCTACTAAGCCAGTCCGCCTGCACATTTTCTACCCCCGAGATGTGTTCTGCCCTGATAGACAGGAGATTCCTCTCTGTCCAAAGAGCCAGACATTCAGCTTCCAACATTAAAGACCTTGACCTGGTGCCACCATGCCTGTTAATGTGAGCTTTGATGGTGACATTATCTGTTAAAATTAGGACATGTGTGTTCAGGATAGTATTTCTAAATTTCTTAAGAGCCCATCTTACTGCTGCCAATTCTAACCATTTGATATTCTTTCCTCTCTAAAACAGACCACTGGCCCTGAGCCAACTGTGACTGCAAATGAACTCCCCCAGCCGGAGAGATTGGCATCAGTAGTGATTACCATACAGGGTGGCTTTCTGAATAAGTGACCTTTGAGCGAAGCCTGAGAGGCCCACCGTGACAAGGACTGGCCCAGGAACAGTGACTTTGAGAGACTAGTGACTTCTGCCCACCTTTTGGTGGGGCAAGAGAAACCACTGCAGCTTTCTAGAGTGTAATCTATCACAAGGCACTATGGAGATGCAACTCATTCTCCCTAGGAGTTGTGATAGAAGTGCTAAAGGGGATTTATTTGCTCTCACAACCTCCACAACCATGCTCCTTGCGTTCCTATGAAAGGAATACCTTGCAAGACACAGTGTTAATCTTTGCTCCAAAATGCAATAAACATCTGGTTGATGAGAAATGGCTTTTCTTATGGTTGAGAAACCATGGTCTTGTTAACAGGAAGATCGTTGCTTGGAGATCCCTTAAGGCCCAGTTATGTGAGGATGATTGGATTAAAATGTCATCCAGGTAACACTGCCCCCTTACTGCCAATGCAACCAGGATCTTAGTGAATACCCTGGGTGCAGAAGATAAACCAAAGGGCATAACCCTATATTGGAATTGTCTCCCAGCATAGCTGAAGCTTAAGTGCTCTCTGTGTGCCTGACAAATTCTGATGTGCAGATAAGTCTCTGTAAATCAACTGAGGTAAGGAAATACACCCACCCTGACGCTCTCTAGAATAGACTGTAGAGAATGCATCCAGAAATGCTTGTAAAACAAATATTATTGAGCCTTTTTTGGTCTAAAATGGCTCTCCACCCCCCAGAAGCCTTGGGGACAACAAACAGCCAGGAGTAGAATCCCTTACCCTGTTGACTCAATGCATGGCCTGTTCCATTAGCTTCCTACGGGATGCATCCCTGGAAACCGGGCAAGGAACGTAAAATCTGGTGGGTTGTGACCTAAATTCCAGGAAAAGGCCCAACCTGATATGCTTAAAGACCCAAGCATTGGATGTAGTAGCCTCCTATTGGGCCGCAAAACTAGATAACCTTCCCCCAATGGGAGAATTGCTGGCACAATTAGCAGGAGCGCTAGGAACAGCAACTAGCTCCCCCACAAAAAGGCTGCTTGCCTGAAATTGAGGCCTATCTAGGGCCGTTCTTTCCTGGGGGTGTTTCCAGTGATTGAAGGCCTGACTCAGAGGCCCCAATGTCCCAGCGCTGCTATCAGCACTGAAAGTTAACCTGTGGGAGAAAGACACTGTCCTGAAATTAGAACTTGCCAGAGAGATAAGGTGTTTCTTTTTATTCTTGGTCTCTACCAGATGGGGGTCCAAGACCGCCCCAAACAATCTATCCCCTTTTAAAGGGGCAGATACCACCTTCCACTTCCGCTGCCCAGTTTTGTAGCCAGACCATTCTGCGGGCAGCGACAGAAGTGGCAATGGCCTTGGAAGCAAATCTGGCACTGTTTAAAGTGGCACCAGTAGTATATTCAGCCACTGCAACTAGCTTATGGATGTCTCGGTACACTTGGACATCCATGGCAGGGACCCTATCTATCAGCTGATGCAGCCAGTGTAAGGAAGCCCTCATAAAGAATGAGGCAGCCGAAGCAGCCTTGACTGCCCAGACAGCTGCCTGGTGGGTACGCTGGAGGGAATGTTTGATCCTCTTGTCCTCCGTCTTCAATGCCTCCTCTGGGTCAGCGAGATTTGATGAGGAAGAAACCAAGGCTGCAACCGGACTGTCCACTGAAGGCACCTGTAATGAGCTGGTTAGTTCAGGCCACTACTATTAAAGTAGCAGCTGTCCTTGGCCGATAACATGGCAGATGTGCCCGGGGATTCCAGCTGCTTCTTATGTTCAAAACTAATCTAGGCACAGGAACCCTTTCAGGTCGAACTGTAGGTTATCGAATTATTGGTCTGGAGGAACAGTAGTGTCATCTTCCACTTCCCCAACATCTGCCTCTGGCCCCAACTGGGTCTTTGTCTTCCTAGCCTTGAGCAATAAGGCCCGGAACTTTGAGAATCAAAGAGTCTGGTGAAGGAAGGTTTCTCAGGGGTCAGAGCTTTGTCTCCCTCTGGTGCTCTAAATGAGATACTATGTATAGAGGGGTCAAGAGAAGTCCTGTCCCTCAAGGATTTGGTGCTTCTCTCATGACTGGAATGTTTTAGGACTGAGTGATCTGACACCACCGATTCAGGCCTTTGCATAGCCTGGAGGTTTTTCACAATTCCTCGCCTTATGGACCTTGATATAATTCCATGCATGTGTGCAGGTAATACTGTTCCTGCCCCCTCAGGATCATGCAAGCCAGCAGCTGTGGGCATAAAAGTTGCCTCCACTCCTGGCTTTCTTAGGAGGTGCTCAAGTTTCATTCTGGCAGGCTGCTTAGGGATCCCCTTCATAATCTCTAACAGTCTCTAGAGGGTGCGGATTAACAATAGCAGATGAGTTATCAGGTAACCAGGCTTGTAAGCGAGGTCCACTAGCGGAGGTAGAAGGCCCACGCTCCATCTGCAAATTGGAGGTGGAGCAGAAGACTCTGACTCCTCTGGGCGTGGGGAATTCTGGCTTCTCCCACCAGCTTTTCTCCACCTGTTATTCTAGAACCTTCTGCCTTCTCAAGGCATCCTGCTCCTCTGTCCTGGAAGGTCTTTTGGGTTGAGGAGCCTTTTTCTTATGCCTGCCCCTAGATTTACCTCTTGAAGTAGAGGGACTGTGATTACCTTCCTGATCCTTATCCACCATCCCACCTGTAAGATTAGGATTTGCAGGATAGTCAGAGGGAGAGGATGGATCCTGGAGGGTAGGGGATGAGGAGTTATTTTCACAATAACTGCTTACCTTGTCACTTTAGGCCCCATCCAAATCAAGAAGATTCTCTTACCTCTGAACTGGTGAAGCAGGCCTAAAGAGGCCTATTACTGGGCTGCAGCCTCACCCTGACAGTCACCACAGTAATTTAAAGGACCTTCGTACAGGTCTACTGGCACCCACACGATCACCTCAGTGCTGGAGCCGGAATCACAGCCCTGGCAATGTAGTTGACCTGCGTGTTCAACTGGGGTTGATCCAGTCCTTCTGCACCAACAGCTGAACATGGCTGCGCCCCCCCAGCTGGGATCGGGCCAACTGCCTGATCAAGTGGCTTGCTTTGTGCTGCTGCAAAGCCTCCTCCTCTGCTGGGCCGATTGACCTCTCAGCCGCTGCTGCTTGTTGCTATGCTGAGTGCTTTGCAGCCACAGCGATCGAAAGCGAAAGCACACAACCCAAAAAACAAGTCTTTTGTCCATGCTGCTGCTGTGCTACCGCACAAAACAGCTGAGGTCCTTATTGGCCCAATTGCTGGGAGCCACTCCACGTGGTAGTGGTTCCATGTGCTAGGACGGCTGCCCTGAGCGCGATCTCCAAGAACGGAGGCTAAAAGCCTCTCTCCCTTGGCTGCAGCTTCTTCCTGAGGCTTTAGAGCCTTTTTAACTTTTAAATAGAAACAGCCTCCACTTCCAATCGAAGTGGAGCCCCAGCAACTCATGTCCGTCCTGGCTGGACTGAGTCGAAAACTGGGGCATGGCCATGGCACAAGGGTGGAGCTTCAGTTTAACGCAGACTCAATCCCACAGAGCAGGAACTGAACATACTCCAATCTATCTGGACTCTCGGAGCCACAGATAAGAAAAGAAGAAGTTACAGCAACAGTCCAGCCTTTTACAACTTGCACTGCAGCAGCTGTTTTGATTGCAGAGGTTATGGGAGTATGTATAAATGCAAGCAAGTTGCTGAGGAATTATGGCTATAGTGACTGAGTTGCAGGAAAAGGGGAAAATTGACAAAGTTTTATAGAACAGATGTTCATAGAAATAAAGAAAACTGCCAACCCTACACTGTGGGACAAGCCTTGGGTTAGTTAAATAATAAACTGAACGGAGAAGTATGCACAAAGATTAAAAATAATTTCAATGTCCCCTTTAAATACATTGTTTTATTCAAAAAACTTCATTAGAATGTTCTGAGTAAATTATGTTCCAATTGAACAAACCTCAAACTATTTCAAGAGTATCTTAGTTCTTCATTTTGTGGGCTGTAATAGCTAAATGTTATTACCATGGAATGTAAAGAACTGAAACAAAAGGCAGATATTTAATTATAAGAAAAGTTTTAAAAATTGTCACAGCAAATAATGGCAATAACAGTAAGATTAAGTATGTAAACATGGTATAGGATGATTAAACATTGTACTCTATCAATAGTTTGATGCAGCTGGCCTGAGCATATGTATACAGTATGCTGCTCAGAGGCTATAGCCACTACTAGAGTGCCCCAAAAGTAAAGTAAAAGAAACAAAAATTGAGCCCAATAAAGAAGCAACAAACTTTTAAATGTTTTTTAAAAAAGAGACTATCAAACTTGATAAAGTATTTAAGGGAAGAGAAAAGAGAACTCAATTATGGTGAACCAAATGTAATTTCCAGTGATTCCATCAAGGAAATATATGGATAAACAAACATTCGGAATAACTAATATAAAGAAATCCCATAAATGTAGTTACAAAGCTGGTGGTATACTTCTTGAGTAACAATGATTTAGGGAGAGTTGGAGAAATAAGACACTAATCATAGAATAAGAAGAATTGGAGGGGACCTTGGCGATCTTCTAGTCCAACCTGCTGCTTGAGCCTAATCCTAACCATTCCAGACAAATGGTTGCCCAATCTCTTCTTGAAATAATCTGGCGATGAAGCACACACAACCTCTGGAAGCAAGCCATTCCAGTGGTTATTTGTTGTCACTATCAGGAAATTTCTCCTTAATTCTAGCTTGGATCTCTCTTTAATAACCTTCACATCCATTATTTCTTGTCCTGCCCTCAGGTGTTTGGAGAATAGGACTACCCCCTCTGTGACAGCCCACAAATATCGGAAGATGGCTATCATGTCACTCCCATTCCTTCTCTTCATTACAGTAGACATAGCCTGTTCCTGCCATCGTTCATTGTATGCTTTAGCCTCCAGATCCCTAATCATCTTTGTTGCTCTTTCCTGTATTCTTTCTAGAATCTCAACATCTTTTTTGTATCGTGATGACTAGAAATGGATTCAGTATTCCAAGTGTGGTTTTACCAATGCAGTATAAACTATATTCTCACTTTAATCTTTCTGATCACATTACAGGTAGTCCTCAATGTTCAAACACAACAGAGCCTAATATTTATGTTGCTTAATGAGACAGTTCTTGCCACATTTTATGAAACTTCTTGTCACAGTTGTTAAGTGAATCACTGCAATTGTTAAATTAAAAACATGGTTAAGTGTATTTAGTTTCTCCATTGACTTTGCTTGTCAGAAGGTTGCAAAAGATGGTAACGTGATTCTAGGACACTGCAACTGTCATAAATATGAACCAATTGCCAAGCATCCGAATTTTGATCACGTGACCATGAGGATGCTTTAACGGTTTCTAAGTGTGAAAAATGGTCATAAGTCACTTTTTTCCAGTGCTGTTGTAACTTCACATGGTCATTAAATGAATGGTTCTAAGTCAGGAACTACCTGTAATATTGTGATTTTCTCCCTGTATACTTTTTCTCAAAGCCTGACCATCATAAATGATAAAAAGTCATTTTTTTAAAAAAGCTATAAGTTTTAATAAGAACCAGATTGATAGAATTAGAATCTTTTTCAAGTTGTAAGGTACAATTAGTTCTCGTTTTGCGACTGCTTCATATAACAACCAATTTGCAGTTAGGACAGTTATGAAATAGTAACTTTGCAACCAATTCTCACATTTATGACCTTCAGAGGTCTGTAAAATAAAAGAAAAATAAAAGCATAAACACAATCAAGAGTTTCACTTAGCAACCACTTAAGAATCAAATTGTCATTGCTAAATAAGGACTAGTTGTATTATTAATTATTGTAATCTACCTCTCACTTTAAAGCCACCAATACATTAACCATAGAGAGGAAGAGGCTTCCCTTTCACTTGAACTCAAGTAGCGCAACTACTATTCTTGAATTTGAAATCCCCAGGTTTACTGTGAGCCTTGAAATTAGAAATTCAAGAATAGTTATTTATTTATTCATTCATTAAATTTATATACTGCCAATCTCGTTATTCAGAGCAAATCATATAGTACTGTTACTTAGTTCAAAAATGTAATCAGAGAAGCAATAGCAGCAAACAACATAACAACACTGTTCTATTCTCTAGCACCTTCAATATCCATTTCACTTTGATAACCCCTCTGAAGTTGTGGTTTGCTTTATTTTGCTTCTTGAAAGGATAGCATGGTTATTACATATACATAAATATTATTTTTCTCCCATCTCAACATTATTCAAGTGCTTAACTAAGTATGTTCTGAATGCTATTCATGCAGATACTCACAATCTAGTAATTCAAAGCATGGTTACCATTCTAACTTATTACATTTGTACCCTGCTATTGTTTTCAAAGTTGCATTAAATTTGTATTTTGGTTACTTTTGATAATGAGAGGCAGATTGTTTTTTTGAACTGTTTGGAAATTGGGGAATGGGAAAGTTCCAGGCAATAGAAGCAGGGAAGATACTGAGCCCCATATCCTTTTCTTGTGGGTTTCTTGTAGACACTTTATCCACATGTATTTAATATCTACATGAAGCCAATGTGGGAAGTCATCTATAGATACAAGATCAGCATGTCCTTGAGGCACTAATTATGGTGTTTGGAGACCATTAGTACATCTGGATAGAAAAGAATATGTTCAGGTTCAGGCCTCCCAATTCCAATTATATTCCATCATTGGTTCTAGTTGAGACTCTGTTCTCTCACAGTGTTAGTCCACTGAAGTGGATCATAATTGAAGAAGAAATAGTACGTATGGGCAGGAAGGCTTATTGTGCTCCTTAGTCACTTCTCACTTAGCTACTGCAATGCATTCTACATGGAATTGCCTTTGAAAACCACTTGGAAACTTGTTCTGAATTCAAGCAGCATAGGTAACTATGATCCTTCCTTGGTTCATCCATGTACTTCTTTAACTCTGAGAGCTGTACTGGTTACTAGTGAGATGCATTGCAAGATGCTGGTTGTCGCCTCTCATATCCTTAAAGGCTGGGTGTCTGGCTATGTTTCTGAATGTTCCCAAAGGTACCTGCTCAATAAGACAAGGGAAAATAGAATAGCCCCTTGGATAATTTCTCACAAGGAAATTTATCAATAAGGACTGTGGAAGTCAGTGTTTTCAATTGCTGCTATTTTAGTTTTATTTGTTGCTTTAAGCATGTTTGCAAGTGATAGGCATTATAAGTCACTCAGAGTCAGCAATGATTCGAGTAGCTTGTAAATAATAAATAAAATAAAGTTAAGATCCGAATAAATTTAGAAATACACACTTTTGAAAATGTTCAATAAAAATAGAAATAAAAGTATTACACTTTTATGGAAAGTATAATACTTTTACTCTTATTTTTATTGAACGTTTTCAAAAGTGTGTATTTCTAAATTTGTAAGAGAATAGAACCCAAACCAAAGTGTAATAAAACTCTTTTTATCAATTTCACTTGAACTAAGTCTTAACATCAAAGCTTCTTTACAATTTAAAATCAAGCATTCTTAGTTTCTACTTGATCTAGCTGAAAAAAGATATTTAGATAGATTATGTCTCTGGTCTTCAGTGAAAAACAGAGACACTATGTAGTCTACATGCTTTTCTAGAACTTTATTAGATAGCAAACACTCACTTGGCAAATCCAATGAAGTCTTCATGGTTTGTGTTGATATAGGACAGCTCTATGTCAATCAACAGAAGAATCTGAAAAAATAACGACAAGTTTCTCAGTTGTACACAACATAAATTAAAAATTAACCCATCTAGTCTATCTTTCTACATTCAGAGAAGATGACCTATGAAGATTACCATTTATTTACATACACACATAAATTTAAAGAACACCCAATTCCAACCAATACTGGACACTTAACAAAATAAAAACCAGAACAATAAAATAAAAGAAACAGACTACATGGATGAAGAAAAACATACTGAACAGATTTTATAAGAATACAAATCTTATAGGATTCACCTACCATCTTACGCCAAGTTCTGGGAGAATAGAGAATAGTCAGTTTCTCAGTACCGTCACAACATTAAAAAGGTGGGAAACATATGAATTTCTGATAGAATGCTATTCCAGAGGTATACACCACCATAGAAAAGGCACGATTCCAAAGCCCCAATAGATTTGTTGAACTGAAGTTTTAACCGAAGGGACCTGAAGTGCACCCTCATTGCCATATTATACAGGATGGGCAGAAACAATCAGTGATAAATGGTCCCTAAAATAACCAGGCCATATGCTCTGGAGGGCTTCATCAGTACTAAATAGTACCTTGAATTGCACTTAAAAGCCAGCTGGCACTAATACAGCTTGTGGAGCAATGAAATCACATGGACATACAGTGGAATGCCTATTATTGCCCAAGCTGCTATGTTCTGGACCAGCTGCTTCTAAGTGGTTGCTTCTAAGTGATTTTCAATGGCAAAACACAGTGTAATAGTCCATTTCATTTTGTTGAATTGGGCCCCATTGTTCAAGTCTGTCAAGATCTTTTGAAGACAGCAAAGTCCACATTTTGGAGAAAGAGGACCGCTGGTTTGAAAGAAGGGTCAAAGAAGTCATCTATGTCAAAACGGAATGGCCCTCTTTTAAAAGGGGAGGGGGGAATATGATAGCATCTATCTCCAGTCTACAACACAGTCCTTTAAGCAGTTCCAAGAAGACTCCACACCCATTTGTACTACTCAGGTGATCCTGAGGTCATAGATAAACCTCCAAATGGTCTTAAGTGAGTGGCCTCTCTCAAAGAATGCAAATGACCAGCTGTCTGCAAGGAATATAAATCCTTCCATTCCCCACCATTCAGTCAGAGCTGAAGAAGCTTCTTGGATGAGAAGCGAAAAAGCACTTTTGGGATACCCTACTAACCTTATACCGGCTTGCTGAAAAAATGGCTTTGAAAAAGATCCTAATTTAGCTTGCATTTTTCTCTACTACTGCAGTTGCTAAAAAGGACTACAGGAAAAAAGCAGTGAGCTGGTCTAATCAAGCTTTTTTTTTTTAAAGTTATGGCTTAAAAAACCTGGGTATTCAAGGGAATCTGCACTGCCCTCAAACAGAAGTACTACAAATCCTACTCCATAATCCTAGTTCAGTGTTTCACAATTGTTGAGCATGCTGAGGAGTTGGACGACACATCAAAGTTGTTGAGATAGAAATTATTAATCTAACAGTAATTTTAGCTCACTACAAATATTTTAAAAAACCAAGGAAGAGTTCATTTTTGTTTTAAGAATTACCTTTTCAGTTCTGATCCTTCTATTCTTGGTCAGTCCAAAAGGTTATCTAGAAGATATTCCAACCACAACTGGCCCTAAATGCAAGCTACTCAATGCAAGAAGCCTTGTAAATAAAACACCTGAATTTCTCCTCTTACTAAATACGGCTAAATTCGACATTATATTTGTCTGTGAAACATGGCTCAACGCATCTCTCCCGACTCCATTACCACAGTAATAGACTATCATGTTTACCGATCAGACTGTGAAATCCATAGATTTGGTTTCAGGAAAAAAACTATCATGTAATCTGCAACTCTTACACTGCAAAAACATATGGACTACACAACTTGATCGGTGGTACATGACAAACTACTCCTAAAACTAAAATCTTATGGTATCTCTGGACATCTGCATAACTGGATAGAAGCACTCATGTCAAACAGACAACAAATGGTCAAAATTGGGAGCATCCTATCAAATTCTGTACCTGTCAACAGTGGTGTCCCCCAAGGCAGTGTTCTAGGACCAACTCTTTTCATACTCTACATAAATGACCTTTGTGATCGTATTAAGAGCAACTGCATTCTCTTCGCTGATGATGTAATGCTATTCAACACCAGAGACAATACTGCTACCCTTCAAAAAGACCTTGACTATGTATCAGAATGGTCAAACAAATGGCAACTTCAAATCTCAACAAATAAATGCTCTGTCCTACATGTTGGCAAAAAAAATCAGAAAATAAAATACAGGCTGAATAGTCAAGACCTTCTGATGATCCAAACTCTGTCAAGGATCTTGGAGTACTCATCTCTAATGATCTAAGTGCTAGACCCTACTGTAACTACATAGCCAAAAAGGCATTAAGAGTTGATAACCTAATCTTACATAGCTTTTTCTCTGGTAATATTACACTAATAACTAGAGCATTCAAAACATTTGCTAGACCAATGCTCGAATATAGCTCATCAGTCTGGAACCCACATTACATATCTGACATTAACGCAGTTGAGAAAGTCCAGAAATATTTCACAAGAAGAGTTCTCCATTCCTCTACTCGTTGCAGAATATCTTATGCCACTAGACTCAAAATTCTAGACCTAGAAAACCTACAACTACGCCGCCTTAGGTCCGATCTAAGTATAGTATATAAAATCATACACTGCAATGCCCTACCTGTCAATGAATACTTCAGCTTCAACCGTAACAATACAAGAGCATACAATAGATAAAAACTCAAGGTTAATTGCACCAAACTTGATTGCAGGAAATATGACTTCAGCAACTTCAATGTCTGGAATACTCTACCTGACTCTGTGGTTTCTTCCCCAAACCCCCAAAACTTTAACCTTAGACTGTCTACTATTGACCTCATCCCTTTCCTAAGAGGTCTGTAGGGGACGTGCATAAGCGCACCAACATGCCTACTGTCCCTGTCCTATTGCTTCTTTTATTTTTATTTTTCTTATATGTATCCATGTATTCATAATTATGTTTTTACTTATACCTATTATCTTGTAAGCAATTGACAAAAATAAATAAATAAAAATAATAAAGATAAGGAAACCAACTGTTTACCTGGTCTTTAGTTTTTCCTTCACGTTCTCTGATGTATGTAGTAACAATTCTCTCTGTCTCTTCTCGCAACCTGGGATAGGAACCAAGCTAGGACAATAGGACAAGACATCAGATCTTTGCAGCTTTAAGCACTATTTATACAGACATACAAGAAAAAGGAAGGTCTGGGTTGGGCTGCTTCCCTGTTTTATCACTGGGGAAGGATTGATTTACCAAGTAACCAATTTAGAACAGATCTATTTTAATTTATTAATCTATTTTGACACAATACTTCCCTAATACTCCCCCAATGATCTTTTGAGAAATAGCCCAAGATCGTTCAGGGGTTTAGTAGAAAAAAGGAGCACACAGAAGACTGGCTTCTTAATATCAAAAGGAGTTGATTTTTCTCCTAGAGAAAGTTGTTCATAAAATATTGTATATATTCCAAAGCATCTTTCATGACATACATGTTTAATATAGAGACAATACCTCACAGGAAGTCATGTAAAATGCTCCTTTAGTTCCATTTCAGATCAAATACAACTATAATTGCTATGACCCAAGATACAGCATTATTATAGAACCTGATTGTATAGCTATCCATTTGCAATAAACCACAGGAAAGGAATTTACATCTCAATTAATGAAATGAGTAACTGACCCAAATGAGTCAAGAGAACTAAGCTAATAATTAATTAGAAGAATGGAACTTCATGTAATGTCCATTGCTTCTTATTTGAATGCAATCAGGCTTTCATTTTGTTAGATATCCTATGAAGCCATACTCCTGAAATGTTATCAAGAATTAGGGAGATAGCAGAAAAATGGGGAAAAAAGAGTATAGACCCATTACCTTCTCTGAACACTTTTTAATGACCATGGCCAGCTCTGAGACCACCAGATCAACACACTTCAAACTGGGCTCTTTGAGCTTTATAATCTGTTTTTTCACTATTGCTTCAAAAGCCATATCAGGTGTGAAGAGCCCCGTCCTGCACCATGCAGAAAGTATGAACACAAAGGAGAGATTTTGAAGAATAGAGGGAAAATGACAGAGAGGGAAAAAGAGATTGAAAAGGTTAGTAGTGTGCAAAATGAAAAAGCAGCAGCACTTCCTCAAGAAGTTCCTTCTTGAATTGATAAAATGAGCAGTTCCCTTCCAAATCTTTCAAAAAATTATGCTCCTCAGCAGCCTCAAATCCTGCAGCAAATGGACTGTAATCCAAATGGCGCATCCTTGAAAAGTATTCCATGTGACAATAGGTCTTCAGTAAAGGCACGGAAGTCCATCTTTTACTTGCTATCCTCAAAACTCATGAAAACTGTTTTAGTACAGTGGCAGGGAAGGAGTTATGGCTGCTTCTCTGTGTACCTACAGCTAGCCTGTTTGTCTAGAGCAGGGGTGTCAAACTCATGGTATCTTGTTGTTATCACATGACATATTGCGACCTTTCCCCTTCACTAAACTGAGGGTGGGCATGGCCAGCATGTGATGTATCTGGCCCGCAGGCCGCGATTTTGACACCCTTGGTCTAGAGCATAATCAGCCAACCTATGGTACATGCATTACAAGCGTTACAGAAAAGAACAGAAAGGCTTCAAGGTTTCTGATTATTCCGGAAGCATATTTTTAAGTATTGCTTCACTGAATAGTTGTGCTAGCATCAGCTTTTCGTCTCAAAAGACTAGACTCAAACTTCCTTCAAGCACTGTGTTCTGCACAGAATAATAGCATCTCATACTTAAGGTTTGACTTGTGATTGGCTGCCAATGTCTGAAAGCCTTTTTACCTAGCAGGCATCGAGGAATAATAGTGTGGGGGAGAAAGAAGGGTGCTGGTGATGACTGCCACTTTTGATAGAATTACTTTCCACTTCTGGAATAGATAAGTAGCATCATCACTGGAGCATGAAATTGAGATATTGTTTGTCTAACTGAATAAAAAGACACAAGATTCATGTAACTTACTGCTTTTTCATATCTACATGTATTCTCCAAATATGTCAATTAAAATATTTGTGTAACATGTAAGTTTTCTATGTGCAAAGCAAATGGTTTGAACTAAGAAAAATTCCAATACAATATATAGGCCCTTATATACATCATGGCTGTATCAGTAAAGAAGAGACCTCTTTCAGAAATCAGCACTTCAACTGCATTTCAGTGCTCACAGTTTGCCCAGAACACAGTCCAACAATGATTTTTGGCTATTTAGGTTGAAATAAATGCTACTACTAAAATAATGGAACTAGTAACCAATTCCTCTTTGCAGTAGTAATTACATGTAGGCCTATTTTATCATTCTTATAATCTCTTCATCTGTCATCTTGCCAATACCTGTTTTCAGATTAATAAGTTATTTCCATGCTCACATAAAAATGTCCGATACTCTACTGTTGGGGAAAGACTTCTGTAATGAGTCCCATAGTATGGTATCTCAGTACACGCCAGCTGGGCAACTGCTATTGTAAAAGCCCTGCATGGCATAGGTCCAGCTTACTGGCCTGCCCCACCTGCTCTGGCAGAGGAGGCCTGCTGCAGGCCCCATCAGTCAAGGAATTCCAGCTGGTGGGATTCAGGAAAACGACTTCTCTATCATGGCTCCTGCCCTTTGGAACATCTTATCCCCAGAGATGAGATTGGCTCCTACCCTTCTGACTTTCCACAAGAGCTTGAAGACCTGGCTCTGCCAGATTGCTTGGGGCGCTGATGAAGAAGCATTACACTGGAGGTAGCTAATGAATTAAGAAGCAATCCCACCTCCATGTATTTTGTTCCCTCCCTCCACATCTTTTAACTATAATTTTGATTATGATTTTATCATCATTGTTATTTCTATGTAATTTTTAGAAATATTTGTTAGGATTTTAATGTTTTAATGCTGTAAGCTTCCCAGAGTTGTTTCGATACAAGATAGGCAGTAAATAAATTTAACAAACAGACAGACAGACAGGACAGACAATTGGAGATACTGTTGCATTTGAGTAAATGCAACTTGAAGGACCTTGGACAGCAAGTGCTGGCTTCTTCGCAGCGTATCAACAAAAACGCTCAATACCTTAGTTAGAAACAGATTTAATCTATCACATATAGCACTGCAAAATCAAGCAATGTAAATTACTCTTCATAGAGTGTTCTTCAGTACTTTGCTAATTATAAAAAATATCAAGAAGATATACAAAGAGATCCTGAAATCTTGGTTTGGACAGCTTGCTTTTGAATTCAAAAATATAATCATAGAGGTCAGTTTCCTGAAAAATCAGGTTTTAAATATATGGCCAAGCCAATTATACTGGAATGATGAAATTCCTATTTGAAGGAGACTTTCAGATCAGAGACAGGGCATTACTTCAGCTGCATTAACTAAGGTTAGATTGCTAAAACAACTTTAGCTTTATCTGCCCTGTTGCTATGAAAAAAATTCAGAGAGAGTAGTTGAAATGACAGATCAAAAAGGCATGCACTTAACAGAAAGCCAGGAACCAAGAAGAAATCTGCTTGCTAGTTTGAACAACCTCCAGACAGCTCACAAATGCTTCTGTTTGAGATCAAAGATGAAAACAAGAGAGAACTAGGGCTAACTGAAATGTGATACCAAGATTGTTGTCTGGACCACATAAAGCCGTATTTAAGCATTTTATAAAAATATAGGAAACAGGACAATCTCAACTTTAGCCAATCAAGGTTTTAGAAGAAGTTTGTAGCAATTCCTGGAGGTTGTCTTTGGCACGTTGGGAAAAATAGAATAGTAGAGTTTTAGGTTTTCCCAACTCAGTCAAGTAAGAGCTACAATGGCTAGTTCAATACCTTACTGGTACACTGCCTAACTGTATTGATTAATTCCTGAATAACCAAGTCGACACACTTCAAACAAGGCTCTTTCAGCTTCACCACCTGCTTTTTCACAATGGCTTCAAATGCCAAGTCTGGTGTGAACAGTCCCGTCCTATAGCAACACAGGGAGGATAGAAGAGCATAGACACAGCAGAGAAAAAACAAGTGGGGAGGGGGGAAAAAGAAGTTTAAAGATGGGCAACATTCCAGAATACAATCCCCTCCCATGGCAAGACAGCTTTTCGGTTGCAACAGGCCTCTTCTTTTGCTAGTAATGTTAGTTAAATAATATAGGGATGGAACAAGAACTTCAGAAAATAAAGATTATAGAAAGATAAGAACAATAATATTTGTTGTTGAAAGATATTTTGCAAACTGAACGTGTAATATGCTTGTTCATAATACTTTTATAATATCTTTGAATATAAAAAGGAAGTGCCAATTATGTATTTTAGGAGAAAAAAATTCCCCTTACTAATGAGTTTAATAATTAGAAAGTGGAAGTGTAAAAAACAGCTAGCTATAAAATAGATCATAATGGATACTTTTACTGGGTCAGAGGAAAAAACTGTTGTGGAAACAATGGATTTTGCTTGCTGTTGCCCCCAAAGCAGCTAGGAATAACAGGAAATAGTACTTTACCTTTCTTGTGTAATAGCAAGAATCACCTAACCTATACATTCCAATTACAGCTTATTCTTTAAAAAAACAATTCCAGAGTAGCAATCTATAAATATAAACCAATATCTCAAAATCAACACTTTTCTGTCAGTTACACCTTCATCTGCAGTAGAAAAAAATTTAAAAAAATTGCTAGCAGGGAGGGAATCATCACGTAAGTACTATGCCATTTCCCTTGCCCTCCTGTTATAGCAGAAATTAAAAACTTCTCAGTAGATTTACAATCTGATGTCCCAAGCTTTTTTCATCCTCCCCTCTAGCTAAAATGGATTAACAAGACATTGTAGTTTAGGTTTGTGAATCTCTAGTCATGCCAATATGATAATCATAATCATCAGTTTGGTTTAGTGGTTTAAGGCACCAGGCCAGTGGCCCAGGAGAACATCGTGAGTTCTAGTCCTGCCTTATTAAGGGCAGGAAAGCTGGCGGGTAACTTTGGGCCAGTCACTCTCTTTCTCTCTCAGCCTAATAATATTGTTCACTGCTTTGAATTATTTATTAAAATAGTAAAGGTGGGATAAAAATAAATAATGTTGCAGCAAAACATTCTCATCAACATTTTTCTTTTTGATTTCAAGATAATAGAAAACATTTTCAGTAGCAAGCGACTTCCCAAACTATCAGCTGCTTTGGATGCCCCAGATAAGTATCATTATATACATTTTATGCCATGAACATTCAATTCAGTCTGAATACTTGCCTTATACCATGGATGTTTTTGATTGCATAGCTGATTTCACGTCGCAAATCTTTCTCATCGAACTCCATCTGAAAGAAAAATGCTGATGTATAAACAAAAGACTTCGCTTTTTCTTCCATGTGCAGATCTTTTCCAAAAATAACTTGTGAAGTCATGATTGATAGCCATTTTATAGTGCAAACTTATGTCAAAATACAAGACCTGAAGATATAATAAGAAAGAGCACTAGGTGCTCACCATAATAATCAATGGAAAGAGAGCATCCAGAAATTAGTAGCTCCTCTCATTCAATATCAGGGATAAATTCTGTTTCCATCTAGTGGGAGGAGGACCATTGAATTTTATTGTATATTTTAGCATCTATATACTCTACTCTTTAGTCAATATTCAAGTCATAGCAATGATGACTAATTCTTAAGATTTCCTGGCATAGGATGGTGAATTCATATTATGACATGGCACTCGAAAGTTGGACAGCCCCAGTGTAAGGAAGCATATTATGCACCTGTTCTTTAAAACAGAGCTTGGAAATTTATCTGGATCCATAGACACGGTCTTCAACATATAGTTGAATGCTTTAATTGCCTCTTAATTCCATTGTGAATTTATCCAATTCTGCACAATCCATTATTTTTTGTGTCAAGTCTTCTTCAGATGGCATCTTTTCCTTCTTCCATCCCTGTGAGAAGGCTATTCTCGCCAGTTATGATATATATAATGATGCTCAATTTTCCCTTAATTATTCCTAATAAGAATATTTCCGGTTCGAGTTCTAATTTGTGATCTGCAATTTTTTAATAACCATCTTTGTACCCTCATCCAATATTTTTTAACCTCTGGACACTGCCACCACACATGGAAGAATGTTCCTTCTTTATATTTACACTTCCAACATTCTGCTTTGGTGTTTGGATACTTTTTGGCCAGTCTTGCTGGGGCTAGGTGCCATCTACAAAACATTTTATATTGATTTTCTTTAAAAGCTGTTGACAATGTCAATTTACAGTTATCGGTCCACATTTTTCCCAATCCTCTAAATTTATATTATGCCCTACATTTTTTGCCCAGCAATCATTGATCCCTTTACTATTTCCTCTTCTAATTCCACTTCCAACAAATAGTTATGCATCCTTGTTATAAATTTTATCTCCTTGCCTGTCAAAATTTGGTCCAGTTGTTGTTTACTATCCCTTGTTCTTCTAAGTCTTTCCTAAATTTTGTCTGAATTTGTAAGTATGGCCACCAATCTATAATTATATTTTGTTCTTTTATCAATCATTTTTAGATTCCCCTGATTGTCTAATAATTCTTCATATCTGACCATTTTCCTTATATCCCTCATATTAGGGTGTAATATCACTTCCATTGGTGAGATCCATTTTGGTATCTTCATATAATGTTTTTTTTTAACCTTTTCCCAGGTTTGCAGTAATGATTCCCTTATCAAATGTCTATGGAAGCATGAATGTGTCTTGGTTTTTTTGTCCCATAGGAAGGCTTATTGATGAAGTTCTATTTAATTTCCAACAATGCAACATTTCATATATAAGAGCTAATCTAACACGATAGCTAGATCCGATATCTATAAAACATAGGTAAAATAATTTAGCACAGGTCTTCAATAAAATCATTTAGCACAGGCTGTCCCCCTCCCTTCCCCCTTCTCTCTCTGTTTCTCTCTCTCTCTCTCTCTCGCACACGCACACACACACACAGGTCCATGGTAAAACTGTCTTCCATGAAAGTAGTCCCTGGTGCCAGAAAGGTTGGGGATCTCTGAATTAGACCATGCAAGAGAGCCCTTTTAAGGATTATGTATTAATAGAAAAGCACTAACTTAGCTCTGATCCTAAACCAGGGGTCCCCAAACTTGGCAACTTTAAGACTTGTGGACTTCAACTCCCAGAATTCCTCAGCCAATTCTGCTGGCTGAGGAATTCTGAGAGTTGGAGTCCACAAGTCTTTTTTTTAAATAATTTTTTTTATTTTTTAATAACAAGATAAACATAAACATACATAACAAAATAAACATAAACATACCACAAAAAACATAAAAATATCCTTCTTCATGAATTTACATACAGTGCATCGATTGGTTTACCACTTTTTTTTGTGCATTCATTTCCTAGTCACTAGTATAATTATATTACATAATAGCTCATATTATCAATCAATAATTATATAACCTAATATCATCACTAAAAAAAATCATTTATAATTTTGTTAATTCATATTTTAACGAGATAACTATAGTTTGCTTAATTTATTTTGCAATAAATCATAAGATCATACCAAATCTACCTTAATAATGTTTTATAAAAATAATATTAAGAAAAAAATTTTTTTTTATGCTAAATCTGAATATTCTATCATTATGTTTTATTATCTAACCATTGATAAAAAAGATCCCAAACTTCATAAAATTGTTTATCTTCTTGTTCTCTGATTTCAAATGTCAATTTACTCATTTCAGTACAATCCAATATTTTCTTAATAATTTCTTCTTCTGATGGGGTTTTCTCACTCTTCCAGTTCTTAGCAAATACAATCCTAGCCGCTGTTAATATATTTACAATCAAATACTTCAAATTTTTATTATATATATCAGGTAAGATTCCCAATAAAAAAATCTCTGGTTTCAAGTCTATATGTGTCTTTGTCATTTTTTCCAACCATATGCGAATTTTAGTCCAATATTTTCTAGCGTCCTCACAAGTCCACCACATATGGTAGTGTGAGCCAGGTATCTGATGACATTTCCAACATTTTTCAGATTTGTTCTTAAATAACTGCGATACAGCTGCAATCTTGGGGCTCTGAGATTGCAGCTGATATCTTCGCCCCTGGTCGGTCCTAATGGACCTAAACCGTCCCGTAGAGACGGTGATAGTAAGGGGCGCGTTCTGCTTATCCCAGGGACATCGCAAAGTCCCTGGCTGATCCAGAAGAAGCCCTTTTACCATCGGCGGAGAGGCAGCCATTAGGCTGCTGAAGCTGTGACAGCTCCGGAAGGAGAGGCTGAAGGAGAGTGCATCGGCTGGCGAGAATTTTTTTTTTTCTCAGGGACTCAAGGACACTCTAAAATGAGAAGAATCCTGTAAGACTTTGGTCAAAAACTGATGAAACTGATTTAGCGGCGATTTCTTAAAGAGAATGTCAAATTGAGGCTTGGCTTTTTACTTTTACTTTTGCTTCCATTGAACTTCCATTGTGATCTAGTAACTGTAACTAGACTGGTTTTTCCTTTTATATTCACCTAATTTTTCTTTCTTTTCCCCCCCTTTTGACTGCTAATAGTTTTTTTTTAGAATAGAGGCTCCCTTTAGTAATTTTTTTTTCTTAAATACATATATATACATGTATATTTCCCTTTTTTTATTAGGCTTTTTTGGGAAAGAAGGGGGAGTGGATTAAAGAAACTTTGTAACACTGCCAACTAGAGGCTTGAAGATACTTTATTGAAAGTTGAAAGAGCTGTGAAGGAATTCTTTCTCAAGGACACTGGAACTTGATTAGATAGAGGGAAGAACACCGGAGAATGTTTTAACAGGTGTTCTTTGGAACTTCTATTATTGACTACTTGAAGTTTGGCTTTGGAATTTGTGGAAAAGCCATAATAAGAGCCTTGGATAACTAAATAAGATGCAGTGTGCTTTCTTTCTTATCTTTCTTTAGCTGTTTCATCCCTCCTCCTTAACCCCACAGTATTTTGTAATATGTGTATATCTATTTTCTTTTTCTTTTGTTTGACTTTATTTTTAATTTTTAAACTTACTTTTTTTTTAAAGGGAAAGCCTCAGAATAGTTTTCCTTTTTCTATTTGCTTATTGGTATTTTTGCCTTTTCTATTTTCCATTTCCATTTATTATTTATTTTTATGGTTATTTTTTTTATTTTTTGAGACCCTATAATTGGACTAAGGTGTGAAGAACCTGAAGAATTCTTTCTCTTTCCTTTTCTTTTTTTTGATCATTGCTTTTTAATATTATTGGGTCTTACTCTCTTTTTCTTTTTTACTATTCTTAATTTTTATTTTTGAATCATAATTGGCCATTTTACAACAGGATTAAGGTTTAGAAGAACCTGAAGAATCTCCTCCTTTTTTTCTTTTTAATCTTCTTTTTCTCCTTCTCTTTTTAATCCTGGATTCTTTATTTTTTACTGGCTTTTTAAAAAAATGTTTTTCTTCTTCCCAATTGGATTATAATTGGCTACCCTATTGATTGGATTAAAGGAGCTTAAAGATTCTGAGTTATACAAATGAGTAAGAAAACTTTACCTTCGGGCAGTTCAACTTCTGCTCCTGCTTCTCCATCAACTGGAGGACGACTATCAATAATGGCGAAGCAGGATAAAGTACAAATGGATCTAGCGATGATTATACAAGGAATACAAGAACTCAAAACAAGTATTGATCAAAGAACAGAGAGTATTGAACAAAGAATTGCAAAGACTGATGAAAAAATTGAAAACTTCCAACAAATGATGGCGAAACAGGAGGAGAGACTCCAAAAAATTGAGGAGAAAGATAAACAAAGAGATGATACAATTGGAAATATTGTTAGCAAATTAACAACGGTGCAACAAGATATATCTGGGATGTTGAAGTGGGAGATGGATAGGTCAGAATTCTATCTCAGATTTCAAAATATTGAGGAAGAAAAAGGACAAGATTTGGCGGCTGTAATGATAGAAATTCTGGCTGGAGCTTTGGAGATAACAGAGGAAAAGATGATGGACGGAGTAGATGAGATATATCGTGTTTTCACAAGATATGCGATGAGGAATAAGCTACCAAGGGAGATCCATGTCAGATTTACTAAAAAGACTATTAAAACACAAATATTACAAGTTGCAAGAGATAAGGGGTTGAAATATAAAGGTAAAGAGATTATGGTTTTAAAACAAGTGCCCAGGAGAGTGAGAGAGATGAGAAGAGAATATCGATTTTTGACCAAAAAATTATTGGAAAAAGACGTGAATTATAGATGGTTGATCCCAGAAGGATTAATGTTTATATGGCAAGAACAGAGACACAGAATCGACTCAATTGAGAAAGCAGAAATATTCCACAACAAATTTTTTGGAAGAAGAGAAATAGAGACAGAAAAAGAGACCATTGCAATTGAGCCTCAAGAAGACCAGATGAGACCGGGGAAAGAAGGTGCGGTAGGTGGACAAATGGAGACCAAAGAACATCGTGAAGTAAGATCCACAAGAACTGTTAGACCTAAATATAAAACATAACCATGGAGGAAAAAAAATTGATTTCTATGAATATAAATGGATTGAACTCAGCTATTAAAAGAAGAAAACTCTTTCATAAATTGGAGAAGTTAAAATTTGATATAATTTGCCTACAAGAAGTACATATTAAAAAACAACATCAACGATTATTGGTAAGACCAAAACTGGGAAAAAAATTTACTTCCTTGACTAACTGTAAGAAAAGAGGAGTGGTCTTGTACATTAAAGAAACTATTGCAGCAAAATTGGTTTATACTGATGAAGATGGAAGAGTATTAATGGTTGAAATAGTGGATAACAATATAAAAATATTACTTGTTGCAATTTATGCTCCAAACGATAAACAAGAAGAATTTTATAAAAAGTTACATATGAAATCAATTGGACTGGACCATGTCAATATAATTATGATGGGAGATTTTAATGGAATTGTAGATAATAAATTGGACTATACAGCGACAGCATTAAAACAAAATAGAAAGACTCTCCCTAAATCCTTTTTTAAAATGGTAGATGAATTAAATTTAAAAGATATATGGAGAGAAAGAAATGGTAAAACGCAGCAATATACTTTTTATTCAAATAGACATTTATCATGGTCCAGAATAGATATGATTTGGACCTCATCAGAACTAATATCTAACATTCAAGAAATAAATATAGAAACGGGTATATGGGCAGACCATAACCCTATGACAATTAAATGGAAAGGACAAAGAAGAAGATCTAGATGGACATTAAACAACGCTATCTTAAAGGAAAAAGACTTTACACAATGGATGGACAAAGAATTGGCTTTTTTTTTCATTGAAAATAAAAAAGAAGATACTTCAATGCAGAATGTTTGGGATACAATGACGGCATATGCGAGAGGATTAATAATGGATTATACAAAGAAAAAGAATATTAGGAAGAGGCAAACTACTAAAGCTTTAGAAGATGATTATAAAAAACTGGAAAAAGAATTGCAGAATATGCTACAGAAAAAAGATATTAAATTCAAAATGGATATAATTAAACATAAGATGGGTCAGGCAGAGAAAGAGGAATTGGCACAAAAAATTAGAAGTGCTAAACAGAACTATTTTGAAGATGCAAATAAACCAGGTAGATGGCTAGCATACAAATTGAGAAAGGAGAAAGAATCTAGGAGAATAGTACAGTTAATAGATGATCAAGGCCAAATGTGTTATGGTAATAAGGAGAAAAAGATAATTATCCAAGACTTTTATGGACAATTATATAAACAGGAGGATTTTGATGAGGAAAGAATTAAGCTTTATCTACAAAATGCTAACCTACCCAAGATATCTGAAGAGACTGAAAAAATGTTAAAAAGTACCATAACAATGATGGAACTAACGGAAGCATTTAATAGGCAGAATAATGGAAAAGCACCAGGCCCAGATGGGCTCCCGGCAGAATTTTATAAAACATTACAAGAATCGTTGAGCACTCCATTGTTAGAAGTTATGAATGAAGCCATGTTAAATAAGAAAATACCCAAAACATGGTCAGAAGCTTATATCACACTTATTCCAAAAGAAGGGGCTGATCCATCACAAATTAAGAACTATAGACCTATTTCTTTACTGAATGCAGATTACAAAATCTTTGCCTCCATCTTGGCAGAAAGGCTCAAAAGATACCTAAATAACTTTATTCATCCTGACCAGAATGGATTCCTGCCAAGGAGACAAATTAGGGATAATATAAGGGTAATTCTGGACACTTTGGAATATTACGAGGCACACCCTGAAAAACAAATGGCTTTGGTATTTTTAGATGCCCAAAAAGCATTTGATAATGTGAATTGGAGATTCATGTTTTTGTTATTGGAACAGATGGGCTTTGCTAAAAAATTTATTCAAGCAATAGAAGCCATATACGACAAACAAACGGCGAGAGTGATGATAGAAGGAGATTTTACAGATTTTATTAATATAAGAAAAGGCACAAGACAAGGATGCCCATTATCACCTTTGTTATTTGTATTGACTTTGGAAGTGCTGAATAGAAACATTAGAGAGGATCCAAATATAAAAGGAATGAAAATTAAGAAGGAGGAATTTAAATTGCAAGCCTTTGCAGATGACTTGGTTTTTATTTTGGAAGATCCTCTAGGAACAGCTTTAAAGCTACTGGAAAAGATAGAGATTTATGGTGAGATGGCCGGCTTGAAAATAAACAAAGATAAAACAAAGATCTTGACAAAGAATATGTTACTAAAACAAAGAGATGAACTGGAAGATTTAAGTGAAAATTCAAGTTACGAATAAGGTTAAATATCTGGGGATATATTTGACGTCAAGATGTACTACATTGAAAGAGAATAACTATATCAAACTTAAACAACAGATAGCATCTGATTTGAAAAAATGGGAAAACCTACAATTGTCATTGATAGGTAGAATCTCAACAATCAAGATGAATATTTTACCCAGAATTTTATATTTATTCCAAACCATACCAATCAGGCTTGGTAAATAAAATTAAATAAAATTGTGTTGAAGTTCATATGGCAAGGTAAGAAAGCCAGAATAAAATTAAAACTTCTGCAAGATGCTAGAATTAGAGGAGGTTTTGGCCTTCCGAATTGGGAGTTGTATTACCAAGCTGCAAATTTAATGTGGGTTAAGGATTGGATAACATTAAGAAAGACTAGATTGTTGACACTAGAGGGGCATGATTTATTACTGGGATGGCATGCTTTTCTGTGGTATAAGGGAACTAAATCGCAAGGCTATTTTAGAAGGCATTATATAAGGGAGTCTTTATGGTTGAATTGGGAGAAAATTAAGAGAAAATGTTATTTGAAAATCCCAGTCTGGTTATCAACTATTGAAGCCTTTTCTTATCCTATAATATATGAGAAGGAACAAACAGTTAGATATGGGGAAATATTGGATGAAAAGAGTGAACTTAAAACAATGCAAAAACTAGAAGAACAAGGCATAAAGATGAATTGGTTTTCATATGCGCAAATACATTCAAGGTATCTTATAGATTCTAAAGCGGAGGGATTTTATGATAAATTGACTGATCTAGACAGGATCTTGACAGGAACTGATGAAAAAAATGATTAAAAAATTATACACTTATTTGTTGGAAATTTTATTAGAGGAGGAACAAGTTAAAGAAATGATGATTGTTTGGGGGAAGAATTTTGGATATGGGATTGATTTGGAGAATTGGGAAAAATTGTGGTCTCAAAATTATAAAATGACAATGTCAACAGCTTATAAAGAAAACTTGTATAGGATGTTTTACAGGTGGCATTTTCCCCCGACAAGAATTGCAAGAATGTTTAAGAAGTCCACAAGTCTTAAAGTTGCCAAGTTTGGAGACCTTTGTCCTAAGTGCTAAAGGTGCTGCATATAAAAAAACAGAGGAGCTCTGATCAACTATTACAGCCACATTTTGGATCTGAGTGGAGGTCCTGGGAAAGGTGTCAGAATTGTTGAGGTAATTCCCCGTTAGGAGAATGAGCACATACAGGGAGACGTATTTGAGAGTAGTGTTTGAATAATACACATACAGCACACAGATACACTGTACAGTAAATGTAGGTTTTTACTTCCAGAAACCTTAAGCAAAGTCCAAAATAAGCAATCCAAAGTCATTCACAAGTAAATCAGTCAGTTTTCAATCCAGGGGTAATCCAAATATCAAAGTCCAGTGTCAAAAAACAGTTCAGTAACAGACTTACATCAAATCCAGTAATATCAGTCAATTAGAAGATATGGAGCAACGGCAATACTGTCCAACAGAAGGAAACAGAGATACACTCACACTCTCTTCTGAAACTCAAGACTGAAACAACCCAGGTTTCTGGCTCCATCTTATGGCCATTTGAGGAACCACACCCAACTACAGTTTTGCATTTTCTTAAAGATGCAGTTTTAAAATGTCTATCCTGGTTTATATACTTCTAACCCAAATACCTGTTAGGTGACTTACATTCCTAACATTCTCCCCTTTTGGGTAAGACAATATATACAACCTTACATTCTAAGTCCATAATCTTCACAGCACGCCTTATGCTTTATAGAGCCTTGGGCCTTTGTAAAATGATCTGCTATATTGTTTTCTGACATACAGTATTCTAGCTTAATCATCTTACTTTGCACACACTGTCTCACATTTAAATATCTTAAATCTGTGTGTTTCGTTGTTTTAACAGCAATATTTGAAGCCATCTGTATTGCTGATTGGTTATCTTCGTAAACAACAATAGGATCTTTTACATCAATTCCCATATCAATCAATAATTGTTTATACAAAACTAAATCTGTACATAATAAAGACAAACATGAGAATTCAGCTTCCATTGTTGACAAACTTAGATGTTTCTGTCTAATAAATCTCCATCCAATCAATGCTTTTCCCAATAATACAGCAGTACCCGATGTAGATTTTCGTGTATTTATGTCTGTAGCAAAACTTGCATCAGCACATGCAGTCAAATTCAGTTCATCTTTTGGCTCCAAATACAATGCATAATGCATTGTTTGTTTCAGATATCTTAACACACGTTTAGCAGCTTGCTGGTGCCTTTCAGTTGACTCAGCGTTAAATCTCGCTAATTGATTAACACTGTATGCGATATCTGGCCTTGACCAATTACCGAGATAAAATAAACTACCAATCAAAGATTTGTTCTTATCAAAAACAGGACTTTATATATCAGTATGGCTAAACTCCTGGCTCATTGGTGTCTTAGCCGGTTTACAAAGTTCCATTTTAAAACTTTTTAGTAATTGGTTAATTTTATCTGCCTGTGAGATCTTGTATCCTCCTCTAGTTCTATCTATCTTTAAACCAAGATATTGTTTGATTTCTCCTAATTGTTTTATCTTAAATTTCTTTTCCAATAGTGAAATTATCTCAATAGCTTCTTGTTCAGTTTTTGGTGATTAATGCTATGTCATCAGTAAATAATAGCAATAATGAAATCATACCATTACTTTCTCTTTTAAACAAACATGGATCAGCCATGCCAGCTACAAAACCTATTTTAGTTAATTCTTTAACTATACATTGGTTCCACTCATATCCTGATTGCTTTAAACCATAAAGACTCTTTTTCAATTTCCAGCAATCAGTTGTATTATCATTTTTAATACCTAAAGGTTTCTTTAAATATGTAGTGTGTTGCAATGGTGCATGCAGATAAGCTGTCTCTACATCCAAATGATTTACAATGTATTTCTCCTTAGCTGCCCACACTAATGCTACCCTTAATGTAGTAGCCTTCAGACTAGGTGCAAACACCTCATCATAGTCATTTGCTGTCTGATTAAACCCTTGTGCTACTAACCTGGCTTTATGGGTAACAGTCCCATCTACACCAGTCTTTACTTTATATATCCATTTACATCCTATGGCATGTTTGCCTGGTGGTAACTTAACATTTTCGTATACATCCAGTTTTTTTAAAGATTCCAGTTCCTTATCCATTGCTTTCTGCCAAGCAGCCTGATCCTTAGCAGGAAACAGTTTTAATTCACTATAATTACTTGGAACTGTATTCACTTGGCATACAACACTAGCCTGATATCTATCAGGTGGTCATGTTACTCGGGTTGAACGTCTTGGTAATACAGGGCTTACTGGTGGACTTTCCTGTGCCACCTGCTCCTGTTCTTCTACCTCCTTCTGTGCCTGTCCTACTACTTCCTCCTATTCTTCCTCTTTAATGGCTATTTGGGGTTTACTGGTTTTATCTTTAGGGACTATTTGGGTGTCAATAATAATATCATTGCTGGATTCCTGTTCCAGTTTATCCCACCCAACGTGCTCAAGAAATTTTGCATTAGCACTGCAATAAACATGAGCTGTGCCTTGATCCCAAAATCTAAATGATCTATGGTTGGCCACATAACCCACAAAAAATAACTTCTTAGCTCTATGTTGCCCTTTCAGTCTTACTTGTGAGGGAATATCCACCCATGCTAGAGCTCCAAATGTGTGTAGGTAACTTAAATTTGGTTTTCTGCCATGCCAACCGAGTGAATGGCAATTCACCAAGATGTTGTATTAACTACATTGTTTAAAACATGGTTACTACACATTATGGCTTCACTCCACAGTGTTTCAGGAAAACCTGAATCAGATAACATAGTGCGAGCCATGGCTTGTAATGTTTGCCCTCTTCGTTCTACAAATGAATTATGTTGTGGTCTGTAAGGTGCAGAACGTTTATGCTCGACACCAGCCAATTTCAACATAGTTTGGAATCTTTTGTTAACAAATTCAGTCCCATTATCAGTTACTAAAGTAATTACTTTACTTTTCATTTTTCTCTCAGCAAACCTTAGCCAGTTAAAGAAATGTTGGAATGTTTCTGTTTTGTTTTTCATAAGATAGCAGAAACCGTACCGTGAGTAATGGTCCATAATACTCAAAATATAACAGGCACCTCCTAAACTTGGTTTCTTAGGACCAATTATGTCAGCAAAAACAACCTCTAAAGGTTCTTTGGTCTTAAACCCATTAAGTCTGTTTGCTGGAGTAACCTTACTCTTTTCTTGACTACAAGCATTACAGTGTAAATACTTGCTACAGGGTTTCAATTTTACTCCCCCTGCCAATTCAACAGTTTGTTTGAGCATTTTGAAATTAATGTGCCCTAGACGTCTATGTAATAAATGTATACATTCATCATGTGGCTTAGCATTGTTATAAACTGAGTTAGCCATCTGCAAGTGGTCATTATGTTATTACATATAAATCATTCTTTAAAGTAGCAGTGACACTTTTACCCTCTTTCTCTATTATACAGTTATCTCCCCTAAAGGTTACTACATAACCAATATTAACTAAAGCCCTTACTGACAGCAAATTAAATTTTAGTTTAGGTATATATAACATAGTTAAATGTTCATTTATACAAGAACAATATGCAGTACCTTCACCTGATGCATTCATCTTCCATCCATTTGCCAATGATACATGTTGTTTACTTGTGGACAACTTTACAAACCTGTTTCTATCTTTAGTAGTGCATTGTGATGCTTCACTATCAACAACCCACAAATCATGGTTTACAGTTGAATTGCTAGACATAGCTAAACTAACATTCTTCCTAGCTTTCTGATGATTACCAATATTCTGTTGTTTTCCCTTCTTACAGAATTTAGCTATATGTCCCCTAGCCCCAAAAGAAAAACATTTCCTAACAGTATAGGCAGTTGAAGATAAATCCTCTTCTTGTGGTTGTTCCTTCCTCAGTGGGTCCCTATCCAGTCGTCTTCTTGCTTCTTCTAACAATCTTCCAGTTATTTCAGTCAATGTGAGTTTATCTCTGGGCAGGACTTCCAGTGAAGATACGTAATCATCATAACTTTCATCCAATGAGGAAAGAATGATGTAAACTTGATGCAGCTCTGAAAATATTCTTTTTCATCTAGCTCTTGAAAAGTTCTTTTCATGAAGTTTAAATGAGCTAACATATCTCCACCTTTTAGAAGACGTGCTCTAAACAGCTTATGTGTAAGATGTATGTGTGCACCTATACTGTCACGAACATAAATCCTCTTCAATTTCCCCTAGCAGCACCTAGCAGCAGACTCTTCTCCACAAATATGGACTAGCTGCTAGTCACTCAGTGTTAGTCCAATTATACAAAGAGCTCATTCGTTGTTCTGTTTAAAGTCAGCAAGCTTCTTGGCATCATCCTCATTAGCTGGATCCCAAGAATTTACATCCGGTGGGTCTTGAACTACATTCCATAAACCTTCTTTACGCAGAAGTAGACTGCACTTCATAGACCAGGAAACATAGTTTGTTCCATCCAACCGGGTTATCAGTGATAGACATGTTGAAGTGACTTGTGCCATCTTTACCAGGATAGTAACCCACAATTAAACAGTAAACAGCTGTCTGTTTACAGTACTGTGTATTCACACTAACTCTCAGTTATCTGAGCCTGGTATGGCCTGGGCCCATAACCAGTGTTGAGGGAATTCCCTGTTAGGAGAATGAGCGCATACAGGGAGACGTATTTGAGAGTAGTGTTTGAATAATACACATACAGCACACAGATACACTGTACAGTAAATGTAGGTTTTTACTTCCAGAAACATTAAGCAAAGTCCAAAATAAGCAATCCAAAGTCATTCACAAGTAAATCAGTCAGTTTTCAATTCAGGGATAATCCAAATATCAAAGTCCAGTGTCAAAAAACAGTTCAGTAACAGACTTACATTAAATCCAGTAATATCAGTCAATTAGAAGAAATGGAGCAACGGCAATACTGTCCAACAGAAGGAAACAGAGATACACTCACACTCTCTTCTGAAACTCAAGACTGAAACAACCCAGGTTTCTGGCTCCATCTTATGGCCGTTTGAGGAACCACACCCAACTACAGTTTTGCATTTTCTTAAAGATACAGTTTTAAAATGTCTATCCTGGTTTATATATTTCTAACCCAAATACCTGTTAGGTGACTTATATTCCTAACAAGAATAATACTTAGAAGGGACCTTGGGGGGAACCCTATACCATTTCAGAGAAATGGCTGTCCAGTCTTTTCTTTAAAACCTCCAGTGTTGGAGCACCCAGAACTTCTGGTGGCAAGCAGTTCCACTGGTTAATTGTTCTCACAGTCAGGAAGTTTCTGCTTAGTTTTAGGTTGCTTCTCTCTTTGCTCAGTTTCCATCCATTGCTTCTTGTTTTGCCTTCCGCTTCTTTGGAAAATAAATTGCCCCCCTCTTCTTTCTGGCAGCCCCTTAAACACCTGTTGCCTATCACCCTCTTGGGCAAAGCATGTGAGCCATTTCCTCCTTTCAGTGGTCTATCTATAGCACATAGATAATAAAGTCAAAAAAAGATAACATTTTTACAAAATTATAGATACATTGAGGCTAGGTGTGACAAGGAATGGCTGTGAGGGGAGGGGCCAGGCGAGGCACCCCCTTGATGTGAGTGACATTGGGGGGGGGTCATGTGCAGCTAGTCATGTGACTACCAAGCCATGCCCATTCAGCAAGCCACACCCACAAATTAAGCCACGCCTACAGAACAGGTTAAGGAATTTGAATCCCACCCCTGCACCATTACAATTTAATTCAGTGCATATATTTTGCTATAAAGCTATAATTGTTGTAGTTGTATTATTGTGTCACAGAAGACAATAGCATGTGTACAATTGTGCAATTTTATGGATTGTTTAGTGCTCTTTCTCAAAAATCTTAAGTCTTGTTGAGATGTTAATGACTTTGATTTAAAAAATAATTGTGGGATGCCACCTGATGTTTTTGGCTCCATTGGGATATTGTATCCCCTCCTGTAACTTATTACAAAGAGAGTTCTGAATGCCAACATTTTTGACTGCCAAAAAGTAAAGTGTCAGGTCTGTCCCAACTGGAAGTTTAGGAAAGAAAGACCCTCAACTCCATTTTTCAGTGAAGGCATATACTTTTACTAAAGCCAAGTGGTTACAGCATAAGCTAAGTCAGATCTGAGGAATAAAACCATATTTTTTCTTTCTCCCAGGCCCTCCCCGCTTTGTCATCTTGTTAGTGTCCAATAAGGTTCAAATTAGTTGTTTCGGTATCAGTTCTAAAGTTTGGTGCCTCTTTGGTGGGTGTTTGCATTTTGTTCCCATGCTGGTGTCCTTGGATCATTCAACCGTTGTCTCTGGTTGGCACTTCTGGTTCCTGTTATGCACCCTCCCAATATCCCTCTACCCCACCACCCTCCTCTAAACATACATATGGCAGGCTGTCATCAAAGCGAAGCAGATCTGACATAAAGTGTTTCTTCACACTATGTTTTTGTATTTCCTCACATTCATCTTAAAAAATAAGTACATGACTTACTTGGAAACAAGAAATGTTTGTACTTACCTCAACCTGAGCATCGTGACGCACTACCAAGCCATGAGTGGCTAGACTGGTGCATGTGCATGAGTGGCTGACTGTTTGCATACACACAGTTCCACTAGCTTGAGTGTCGTGAGGGCTCAGGGTCCTATTTGCATGAGCATCGTAGGTACCCATAGGCACTCACATGAGCATTGCTCGCAACCCCACTCACACAAGCAACGGGTGATTGCATGTGCACATGCACGTGCCTTCCCTCACCCTCCCATACTCTGGGCTGCCAATCCAGAAAGGTTGAGGAACTGTGCTCTAAAACATTAAGTGGTTAACTAACAAAACACCTAAGGAAGCAGCTCTCCATATCAATTTGCTTACATGTAAAGTATGGGAAAATCAGGAAGTCCAGGTAGTTCAAAGGAATATAAAGATTTATTGCAAGCTTATGCTCTCTACAAGAATCTGAACTAGCAATAGTCAAATAGGCAGTAGATAAAAGTCAATGGAATTCAAGATGGGCTACACTTAAGATCTTTTGTGGGCATAAAGGGACTCAAGACTGATGATGTGTTTGACCTCTCTCTCAGGCCCAGCCTGGTCATTTTCTACATTGTATCTTCACCATAGTTACTTTTGGCATTTTCTGATTTGTTTTTCTAAATATCTCAGTCTAATCTACAGAATTTTCAAATGGTTTCTCCTCTACATACTCATTTAGTCCAATCTTGCTATAACCCAAGAATCTTACCAGCAATGGAATATGTAATAGCAGAGGAGGCAGTTTTTTTTAACATACAAGTTGGTATTTTCTCTATCATTTGCTCTCTGCTAAGTTTATACTACAGTACATTCAAGTATTACAACTTTATTTTTTAAAAAATATTGTAGTCCAACACATTAGACTTTAAATATATTATAATTCCATAGTGACATTCCTTCATCGCAAATAGGCTTACATAGCTCAATGAAGTTATGTCATGCAGGGCCACCCAACAGGGACATGTCTTAGTGGAGACTATGTATTTTTGCCAAGAAATTCTTGCCATGGACTGTATCAAAACGCTAAAAGTTATTACTCCAGAAGATGAGCCCATCAGGTCTGAAGGTATCTCATATGCTACTGGGGAAGAATGTAGGACAATTACAGGTAGCTCCAGAAGGATGAAGTCAAAAGGGTGCTTAGCTGAAAGATTGGAGATCTCAAGGGAATGTTTTGGGCAAAGATGGGCACAATAAAGAACAAAAATGGTAGGGATCTAACAGAAGTAGAAGAGATTAAAAAGAGTTGGCAAGAATACACTTGTAAACCTATACAAGAAAATCGTCCCTGATAACCACAATGGTGTGATCACTGACCTTAAGCCAGTCATCTTGGAGTGCAAAATCAAGTGGATTTTACAAAGCTGTCAGAGCTCTGGTAGTCACCCCCATTTAAATCATGTCTCTAGATGGATTTTCAAAGCTTCAAGAAGATTTATTGGAGTAAACATGCCGGTGCTGCCTGGGTGTAGCTGACTCTGAGACACATCGTTCATTGTCACTCTTGACCCTGGTTTTCTTCTGACCCGTTGAGGATCGCAGGACAATCCACCCTCACCATCTCATCCTGCAACTCGTCTGCCAGCCCATCTTGGAACATGTCCATAAGTGCTGCCTCATTCCAGGCCAAATCCTGGCTAAGCAGCTGGAACTCGTTGACGTACTCTTGCAAGGTTTGCTGTCCCTGCTGCAAGTCTTTCAAATGACAAGCAGCAGACTGGGTCATTCAGCAGAGCACTATACTGCACCAGCAAGTGTGTGGCCCAGAGTGCTGCAGAGCCAGAGAGCAGGCTAATTACAAAACCCACCTTATCCCAGGCAGTGGAGAAGTCCTCTGCTCTCAAACTAACAAATAGCTGGCACTGTCCCCCAAATGCTGGAAACATAGCCTGGTTGCCGTCGAACTTATCCAGCACAGCAACCGGGCATCTTCTTTGAGGAGGGGGAGGAGGAGGGGGAGCAGCAAGAGCCTGCAGCTGACCTATCTGATTAGATAAGAAAACCAGCTGTTGTTGCAACAGAGCATTCTCTGCTTGAAGCTGTTCCATCTTGCAGTAAAATAAGTTTCGTTTGTGGCAGAAGGCAAACTGTTCTGACCCAACCGGGTTCCCAAAGAGTAAACACAGGCAAAAGCAGCAGCCCCCACCTTTTAAGGTTTAATAACAAATTCTGTTCTGAAGGCTGCTTTCCACTAATTAGCTCCGACAAGAAAGGGCCTTGCCAAGTTGTTTGTCAAGGTTGCCAAAAACCCAGAGATAAGAACTAATTTACAAAACTATCCAAACATGAACTAAGATGTCCACCACTTGAGTTTAAAGCAAGGAATGCTTTTTCAAACCTGGCTTTTATCCTCTTGGGGGGAGGGGCCATTACCTTGCAGCCTTACTCCCAAGTCGCCTGTGCTGCTGTAATTGTTCTTTCCTCCGAGTAATCCTTCATGCAGTTGGCACAGGCTCCTCGGGAACCTCCTTGTCAGTGCTGCCAGCCCCCACAATCTCTGAAGGCAGCAGTCCACTCCCTGATGGTCCTGGCCCCTCATCAGAGTCATCGCTCTCCTCAGCCATCGGCACCTGCTGCTGGCTAACCACAACAGGTTTTCCCCCATCCCCTTGGTGTATCATAATTCATATTCTCCAATGGAACACATCCATAGCCAAAAGTCATCAATCATACTCTCCAGTTAGAATTTTGCACAGCAGGAACTTCAGTACCTAGAAACTATCTATGAAAACATTTATGGAATGCAGTTTCGGTTTTGCAAACTGCGGCACTACCCTTTCTGGCAACTCTAAAAGACCACAGAAATATTTTATGAGTTTGCAAAAGCATTATCCCAAATAATTTCAACATTAGACTGTTATAACCTTCTTACTGCGAGATACTGCAAGACTACCTTTTAGAATAACTAATATTTCTATGATCAAAAATGTTCAGCAAACTCTCACTTTTCCATGTGAGAGGATAAACAAAGGATAAAAAATGAAATTATGAATTGAATTAGAAACAGTCTTAAAAACTACTTTAATCCACATGTTATCCACAGGAACATCATCCTGGCCTACTAAACACTTCATAGTATCACTCTCAGCTATAACTAGTTAACAGAGTGTCTTGCCCTTTGGAATCACCCAACCAGCATAAATGAGCCTTTTCATATATAAGACTAAAAATACGGGACAAGCCTGTAAGACATTGGATTTACCATAAAGGTTCCTTTTCAATAGTGGATATAGAGCCTTCTGAAATTAGATTGCTTCCGTCATTTTTTCTAGCAAGCAGACAGAAAAACAGTAACAATCCCTAAAGTATGAGATAAGAAAGATAACTTCATTTCTATTTATGAAAGCAAAAAGCAGCAGGAATTCCTAAAACAATGTCTGAGAAAAAATAACAAAGGTAAAATGAAATACAATATCAATATTTTACTAGGGCAGGATGCTCTGTTTATGATAGAGAAATTTTCAGACAAATTCAATGATCCATTTTCCTATAATATATGAGGATATCCTAGCACTTGTCAAAGTGGGCAGCAATATATTAAATAAATAAATAAACACACACACACACACACACACACACACACACACACACTGCATGTGGCATGAAAAAGACCCCCAGGAAAGCACAAGTATTTCAAAAACTTTATTTTTCCAAGACACAGAAAACCTACCTGGTAGCTTAATATTTAAATATTATACATTTGTACTAAGCCTAGACTTCTCTGGATAAGGATTGGCATAGGTTGGATATGTTCAGAGCAATGTATCTTCTTTATAAAACTAGGATTAGGGGACATCACGATGGCTCGGACATAGGAATGGTGGCTCCAATTCTGAATGTCCAATTTTTCTGCGTCTGGATGACAAAGCAATGGAGGACCCTGGAGAGGTCTGCGATACAGAGGGAAACTCCAAGGATAGTGGATGGAGGTGAGATCTCTGCTTCTGTAAGTGAAACCCCTTGAAAACGGTGTGGAAGAGACCGGCCCTAGGGATGGATCCAGAGGTGTGACAGCCCAAGAAATGGTGAAGGAAGCAAAGAGTGAGACGAGTACAAGCAGTTAGAATTGATGAAGAGAGATACCTCAGTGATCTAAAGACCTGGAGAGAGTGACAGACAAATGAATCTCTGGCAAGGGAGATTTGGTGATCTAGCGGTGGGAGCAGAAGATTAATGACTGACTCTAAGCGATTGTCTGTTGGACTGAGAGAAGTGACTAGATACTAGAACTTGAACCTGATATTGCTAAAAACTATCTAAGACAGACAGTTTGATTATTTGACTGATTATATGGAAGGGACTGGTGAGGGCTGTTTAAGCAGATCAGAAGGAGATATATAAGGAAAGCTGACGAGAAGTACTGAAGGAGAGTAAAAGAAATACGACCGGGACAGTGACTGGACAGTGACTGTGCATATTAGAAGGAAGAGGATATTTTGTAACGGAAGAGAGCTGATGGTGAAAGTATAAAGAACATTAAGTGCTTCAAACTTTTCTAATGACACTTGGACTTTTCAAACAAAAAGGACAAATATAAAAATACTGAAAAGAAAGAATTGTGCAAGAACCGACTAATATAACTTCTGTGTAAAAGAAAATAAGAGGTAATGTGATTGATGGACTATAAATTGATACTTATATTTATATGTATTGATATCTAATTTTGCTCTATCCTTTCCCTGTATGAATTTATAACTTTATATAACTGAGTTAATTAGATTAATTATAATAAGACTGTGAATGAGATTACTACTTAGAATTGAAAATTGTGTTGGTATCAATGTGTTCTGTCTCACTTTCTTCTTAAAAGATGAAAGAGTACAAACTCACACAAACACAGGCAGGCAAGCTGGCTCGGACTTCACAGAGTTAATTCTTTGGAACTGATAACGTCCTTGGCATTCCAACACTCTCTGCCAGTCTGAACTGATAACAAGTAAAAAGCTACTTACAGAAAATTACAAGGCAGACCACAAAAATAATTCATAAAGAAAAACCTGAAGTAAGATCAAACTTTGTCCTGTACAAAGTTCCAGCCAACAACACACCCACTTTTATCCCCTGTGGGGTATGGCTCAATGACTCAGTTCACTCTCTGACTGTCCCACGCCTCCTACGTTGCTGCTCACATTTCTCCCTACGACACTGCCTAGGATCAAGCCAACATTCTTCCTCTTGACTCCCTGTCAGAGGCTGCTCCGATATGCCTTCCTCCTGATTAATCTCAGGCTGTTCCTCTTGGTTGTCTGATGAAACCTGAGGCATTATCAGGGAGGAAGGCATTGCCAGAAAGGAAGGTCCTGGGGAGGAAGGCATTCCCAGTTCCTCCTCCTCATCTTCCAAGTCCTCTTCCTCTGACAGCACAGGCTCGGGAATTGGAGCCACAACATCAATGCATTATTATAATTATTAATTAATTGATATTATCTATATTATTTTTTATAACTTATATAGTTTTAGATTGTTAGATTTACTGTATCAATTGTATTGTATAATATTGACTATTGTATATAATTAGAATATTGATTATATTATTGGGATAAAATAAGTGGTTTAAATTAACTACTGATATATAATTATTTAGAGTTAAGTAAACAGTGTATAGTTGCTAAGACCAATACAATACAGAAGTTATAATAACATAGATTTTGGGGCTTCAGAGTAAAGGAGTCTTACAGATATTACAGTATATATTCTATGTAAACTACTATTATATAGCAATAAATATAAGAATAGTGCCCAGTCTGGTTAGAAACACATGGTATTTTGGACACAGTTATATACAATCTTGAGAATGTCAACTACGACGACGACGACAATGAAGGGAGGGAAAAAAACAATGTTAATGATGCCTTCTCCATCAGGCCAAAGGTTGATAGAAAGCATGCTGGGAAGCAAAAAGTTAGGATCAACACTAAAGCCTGCAGAATTTACAAGCAATTCTGAACATGATGCAGGAGATGATGATGAAAACACAAGAATCTATAACAAATAACCATGAAGAAATGAAAGGTGGTATGGAAGAAATGAGAGGAGATGTGGTCTGCTGTGATAGACAGCAGGTGTTCCTCTGCCCACCGCCCCAAACATTCGGCTTCCCTAATCAGGGCCCTGGATCTTGTTCCCTCTTCCCTGTTGACATGCGCCTTTGCAGCCATATTGTCTGACAACACTAATACATGGGATCCAGCTATCTTGTCCCTGAATTGTTTCAGCGCCAGAAAGATGGCCCTTAGTTTCAGCCAGTTTATGGGGCCAGTCCTGTCTACTCTGGACCAAATCCCTTGGGCTAGGTGGGCCCCCCAACCCAGGAGACTTGCATCGGTGGTGATGAACAGTCTGTCCGGTTCCTTGAACAGGAGCCCCTTCCAAAGAGCCAGAGAAAGACACTACCTGAAGGAGCGACGAGTCTGTGGAGTGAGCCAGGCCCTGGTGGACGTGCGGCTACTTTCTGCTCGTTGAAATGGCAGCAGGAACCATTGTAGAGATTGGGAGTGTAACCGTGCCCACGGAACAATGCTGATGCATGAGATCATTGTCCCCGATAGTTTGGACAGCATCAACAGGGAAACAGTGTGTTGATGTTGAACCTGTCGGATGATCTCGGTAAGGCTCTTCCCCTGATCTGGTGACAGAAAAACTTGGCACAGAGTTGTGTCAATGACCGCTCCCAGGTGAAGCAATTTGGTTGTGGGAGAGAGATGACTTTTCTTGGTGTTGATGGAAAAGCCATGGCTCTGAAGACTAGAAAGTGTGATTTGTAGGTCTCGATGGGCGGAGTGGATGGAGGATGACAGAATTAAAATGTCATCCAAGTAACAATGGATCCCCACTGGAACGGAACGGAGTGACGTCACCAACGCCGCTAGTATCTTTGTGAAAACCCTTGGAGCCTATGAGAGCCTGAAGGAAAGGGCTTGATACTAGTAGTGAGAATTCTGGTAACAGAAACAGAGAAACTGGTGATGAGGCCAGATGGGAATGTGGAGGTAAGCCTCCATAAGATCAGTGGAAGAGAGGAGGTCGCCCTCCCGAACACTGTCTAGACTAGAATGCAGAGTCTGCATTTTAAAGCGACTGTATGGGATAAACTCATTCATGATGTCAACTAGGTGATTTTTTTTCCAATTTTTTTTTTATTTCAATCTGCGTATGCACAATACATTAATAGTGTGGCATCAGTATATCATACATTTTAATGTAGGCAAAATTAATAATACCATTCATATCTCTCAATGCATATATTACACATTAATTCATAATCCTTCAATGCTTATTTTCAACCTTTCAAAACTCTCTGCAAATGCCTACCACCATATCCGTTAAACATACCTAGTAATTCCATTATTCAATTTTCTCCCTACTTTAATTTTATTTTTTTAAATAAAAAATTATCATTTGGCAAGCAGTGTGGTTCCAGGTTTCACATCTCAATACAAACATGACCATAGTTACCTGTTCATTATATTAGTTTAGTTTCATATTGCATCATCCTTTATTAATACATTCTCATATCTTATTTTACAATGTTATCTAAAATGCTCATCTCATTTCTGTTGTCATTTCTCATATTACTTTTTTCTGTCACATTTGTCATTTTATCAATCCTTATCTGTAAATATAATGATCTACAATGATCTAATACATATCGATTTTACAGAAGACATTGTTGAAAAAGCACTATGCAATCTAAAACCATCTCTATCTATTGGACTGGACGGAATATGTGGCTACTTCTTAAAAAAGCTACCCACTGCCATAGCCGGACCTCTAAGCATAATCTTTGAAAAATCTTTCAGGACCAGCTCCTTGCCAAAACTATGGTCACAAGGCACGGTCATCCCCATCTTCAAAAAGGGAGACCCCAGCCTAGTTGAAAATTACAGACCAATCTCTTTATGCTATGTCACCTGTAAAGTCATGGAATCAATTATTAACCAATCCATCAACCTCCACTTAGAAACAAACAACCTACTTTCTAATAAACAATTTGGTTTTAGGAAAAAACTATTATGTAATGTGCAACTCTTACACTGCAAAAACATATGGACTACACAACTCGATCAGGGCAAAGCAATAGACGCAATCTACATAGACTTCTGTAAAGCCTTTGATTCAGTGGTACATGACAAACTACTCCTAAAACTAAAATCTTACGGTATCTCTGGACACCTGCATTACTGGATAGAAGCATTCCTGTCAAACAGACAACAAATGGTCAAAATTGGGAGTGTCCTATCAAATTATGTACTTGTCAACAGTGATGTCCCCCAAGGCAGTCTTCTAGGACCAACTCTTTTCATACTCTACATAAATGACCTCTGTGATCATATCAAGAGAAACTGCGTTTTCTTCGCTGATGATGTAAAGCTATTCAACACCATAGACAATACTGCTACCCTTCAGAAAGACCTTGACTATGTATCAGAATGGTCAAACAAATGGCAACTTCAAATCTCAACAAATAAATGCTCTGTCCTACATATTGGCAAAAAAATCAGAAAATAAAATACAGGCTAAATGGTCAAGACCTTGTTGATGATCCAAACTCTGTCAAGGATCTTGGAGTACTCATCTCTAATGATCTAAGCGCTAAAGCCCACTGTAACTACATAGCCAAAAAGGCGTTGAGTTGTTAACCTGAGGACTTCCGGTTTGAGTCTCTTCGTTGACAGACCAAAACCGCAATTGTGCACGGTTTCAATCCGTACTCGCCGCTGGAGCGTCCATCCATTTGTGGTCGAGACAGATGCCTCTAATGTGGCTATCGGGGCGGTATTATTGCAAGCTCCAAAGGATGGCGCACCTCTTTTCCCTTGCACATACTATTCTAGGAAGCTCACAGCTTCTGAGCATAATTATACTATTTGGGAAAAGGAGTTGTTGGCCATTAAAGCTGCATTTGAGACCTGGCGACATCACTTAGAAGGGGCTCGGCATAAGGTGGAGGTTCAGACGGATCACCGAAACTTGGAACATTTGTTTACCGCCAGGAAGTTGTACCAACGCCAGATCCGGTGGTCGTTGTTTTTCACAAGGTTCAATTTTTCCGTTACTTATGTTCCAAGCGGACAGAATCGGAGAGCAGACGCGTTGTCTAGGAAACCCAAATATCTCGGTCCCGAGGATCCTCTTCCTCCACGAACGGTGTTGCCACCGGAATCCTTGGCTGTGCTTCAAGATCCAGTAGATTTGCGGGCTCGAATACGGGAGGCGCAGCGATTAGACGCATGGACGCAGCAGAAAAGGGGGGAAGTTGGACCTGATTCCCCATGGACTTTGGAGGAGAACTTGTTAAGACATCGGGGTTTATTGTATGTACCCACCAGGACGCTTAGAGCCCTCATCATGACGCAATGTCATGACAATCCCGCTGCTGGTCATTTTGGTTTTTACAAAACTCTGCACTTGGTCACCCGGACTTTTTGGTGGCCTCGAGTTCGACATGATGTGTTTGCCTACGTTGCTTCTTGTGTACAATGTCGACTAGCGAAAGCAGCGTCGGGTGCACCTCCTGGACTCCTTCAACCACTGCCAACTCCGGGCAGACCACGGGGAGCAATCTCCATGGACTTTTTAACACACTTGCCCTCATCGTCGGGTTATACGATGGTACTCATGGTGGTTGATATTACCCTCGGCTCATGATACTGCCCGGCTTTTTATACAACACGTATTCCGTTTACATGGCTTACCGGACAGAGTTGTTTCAGATCGCGGTGTTCAGTTCACCGCTCAATTCTGGAAAAGTCTAATGAATGCTCTACAAGTACAGGTATGTTTAGTGTCGGCGCACCATCCGGAAACCGATGGCGGGACTGAGAAAGTAATTGGCATCCTCACCCAATACCTCAGATGTTTTGTAAATCAACGACAAAACGACTGGGTGACTTATCTTCCATTGGCAGAGTTTGCCTTTAATAATTCTCAACACACCTCCAGCCACTTGACGCCTTTTTACGCCAATGTGGGTTATCATCCGAGGTTTTTCCCCCTGTCAATCGCAGATTCTCCAGTTCCAGAGGCACGAGACCTTTTGTCAGAGTTATATGCCGTACATCAGTTAATTTCTAGACAATTGGAACGAGCGAAAGCAGATTATAAACGTTTCGCAGATCGTTCGCGTCGAGCGACGCCTCCGTTGGCTGTGGGTGACAAGGTGTGGTTGTCAACGAAACATCTTCGAGTCGATCGTCCGATTAGGAAGTTGGATCATCGCTTTATTGGTCCCTTCCCTATCGAGGCGGTTATTAATCCTGTGGTTTATCGGCTCACCCTACCGCGCTCCATGCGCATTCACCCTGTTTTTCATCGCTCCCTGTTGGTACCTGACACCCCATCGTGTACTCTCTGTTCTCCAGAAGATACAGGCTCTCCATCTAGGCCCAGCACTGAACCTGTTACAGATACTACAGTGGTTGGAATTTATGATTCACGATGGCTGAAGGGACGATTCCAGTACTTTGTGGGGAGATTAGAAAATGAAATGGAGATTCGTTCTTGGCAGGATGTGTCCAAGGTACATGTCCCAGACCTTATTCGAATATATCATGCACAATTCCCTTCAAAACCACATCCTGATCATCAGACTCGGGGGAAGGGCCCTGCGGTGAGGGATAGTGTTGTAACTGGAAGGATTGATCCTGCTGGGAGTTTTGACTCTGATGACTCTGAAGATGGAAGGTTGGAGCCTGCTGTGAATGTGGAGTCTGAATTATCAGAGGACACAGACGTGAGCCAGAAGGATGAGAGATTGTCGCGGAGACAATCCTCCCCAGAACCTTCGACTTCGTTCATGCCAGCAAATGATCAACAAAATGAGACAGAAGTTTCCAGCGAGGAAACTGACAGATCGTGGATTGACGCCAGAACTAGGAGAACCAGGAAACGTCAATCTGAAGGGAGGCGTCAGGCCAAACATTGATTGGAGAGACTGACACACCTATCCAGGTGATTTAAAGAGGCATGCTGACTCTCAAGCTTTGCTTGGAAGCAAAGTGTTTGATGAGTCAAAAGAATACATTTGGAGTGGCCTCGTGATTTATGGACAATTCTGATTAGCCTGACAGGTTCGGGGAATTCTGCAAAGGACTGGAAAACAGTGCTATTAACCCTTTTGAATCCGGTTGTGTTCTTGCTTGAATATTTTGAATTCTGAAACCTTGTCTTCTCATCTGTGAATATAGGTGAGACATAACACATACATATATATATATATATAAAACCTTTTTTTAAGAATATAGTGTGTATTTTAAGAATGTACCAAGCAGAATTCGATTGGAAGTTATGTATTATATTGAATGTTATAATCTTAAAGGTATACATTGAAGCTTAAATAAGAGTTGAATGGATAAAATTAAAAGATATAAAGGTGTCATACTCCAATTAATAACTACAGGGGAAAATTTAATTAGAAAAGATAATATGAAATTGAAACAGGACAAACAAAAATATAATATAATGATTTGAATTGAGATGAGATAATCAAAATAAAGTTGAGAAAATTAAAAGAGGGGAAAAACGATGTACAAAATGTAAAACAGGAATAAGATATGGAATAGAACACAAAAATGAGCATGAAATTAAGTTTGTGTCTGTATGAAGAAGTGATAACCCGGGACCATGCTATTTTTAAAAAAAGATGTTTTATTTGTATTATGTTTTTTTCTTTGTGAAAACCCAAATAAAATTTTCAAAAAAAGAAAAAGAGTTGTTAACCTAATCTTATGTAGCTTTTTCTCTGGTAATATTACACTAATAACTAGAGCATACAAAACATTTGCTAGACCAACACTTGAATACAGCTCATCAGTCTGGAACCCACATTACGTATCTGATAGTAAGGCAGTTGAGAAAGTCCAGAAATATTTCACAAGAAGAGTTCTCCACTCCTCTACTCATTGCAGAATACCTTATGCCACCAGAGTCGAAATTCTAGACCTAGAAAACCTAGAACTATGCCGCCTTCGGTCCGATCTAAGTATAGTATATAAAATCATACACTGCAATGTCCTACCTGTCAATGAATAGTTCAGCTTCAATCATAACAACACTAGAGCAAACAATAGATACAAACTCAAGGTTAATCACACCAAACTTGATTGCAGGAAATATGACTTCAGCAACAGAGTGGTCAATGTCTGGAATACTCTACCTGACGCTGTGGTTTTTTCCCCAAACCCCAAAAACTTTAACCTTAGACTGTCTACTATTGACCTCATCCCTTTCCTAAGAGGTCTGTAGGGGGCATGCATAAGCGCACCAACATGCCTACCATCCCTCTCCTATTGTTTGTTTTATATATATTTTTTCTTATATGTATCCATGTATTCATAACTATGTTTTTACTTATACCTATTATAAGCAATTGACAAATAAAAATAAATATAAGTGTCCCCTCTGGTTAATAATTTGAGCTAACCACCTTCACCTTAATATCAATCTCCCTATCTAGTATATAACACAAATATATATATTTTTCTCAGATTTTGCATTATATATTCTCAAACGCCTTATGAATCATCTATACATTACAAAATACTATTTTCAATGTATTCCTTTACATCACAACATATTACCTTGCGGAATCTCCTTCCTTATCCCTTTTTTTTTTAACCCATTATCTCTCAGTCTTTGGACAATGTACTTTCTTTTCATCCTTGTTTGTTTCCTATTCCTCTTTGTTTTCTGGTCCTTCTCTTAATTTCCTTTTTTCCCATTCTCATTCTCCTCCATTTCTCATTCCAGTTATTAAGCTTTTCTCTCTCCCTCTTTTGATTTTTCTTTTGCCCTTCCTTTTTCTGCCTTTTCCCTCTCCCTTTATCCATTTCTGAACCACTTTCCCTTTTATCATCCCATCAGACCACAAATTTTTAATTCTAATTCCTTTTCACCCCTGCTTAAATAATTGTTGTTCATTTTGTTCTTCAATGTTGGCTTCTTCTTTATAGAACTCCTCCCCCTCTGGTTTATTTTGTTCTTGTGTACGCTAAGTCACCGTTTCTAATTTCTATAGTACATAATTGCACATTTCAAGTTTAATTTTTATCATGTCCCTTATATCTTGCAAATCCAATCTTGACTCTTGTAAGTCCAATCTTATATCAACAAATAGTTTCTCCATTATATCTTCTCCTTTTTTCCTTTTCTTTCCTCTTCCTTAAAAGTTAAAATCCTCTTCTTTAATAGATATATTCAAACCGAGTCCAGTATATTATTTCAGCCAATATCTTTTGAATTTATTTTCAACAATCCATGCTCTTGAGTCTTTGTTCGGATGGTTCTACAACAATGATAAAGTTTCTTTTATTTTCTTTTAAGTTCCAAAATCCAAACTCTTTGAGAAGACCAGACACTTTTTAAAACATACTGAAGTTTTCCTGTACCATCACGTGGCGCTCGAGTCTTTTTACCTTTAACTTTCTTTATTGAATATAATACTTTAATTAAGTTCGCTAATCTCAATCATTAGCTATTATTTCTTTTCTTTTCAACACACTCAATTTCAGCATTTGATTATACCCTTTAAGTGCCCATAATTCAATAGTTATCCAGTTTAATTTCTAAACCTTTGTTGTGTTAAAGTATTTTCCTTTAAATTTTCTCCTCCAAACTAATCCAAGTTTTATAAAATCCAATTTCTTTCTCACTTTCTCTGGTCACCGCTTCCACACACTTCCCTCCAAGATAGCCCTTTATTTTAATACTGGGGTACCTCAAAAGCAATGTCCTTTGCCTGGTTCACACTCTGTTCGCTACTTCTCTACTCCAGCACAAAACTTAGTTTCCCAGAGTGTTCTTTGTCTTTGTGGTGGCCATTTTAGGACCACTGCTGCAGCTTGCCTCTGGAAGGAATTTTCCTGTCAGGGAGGGGAGTTGTGACTCCCCTCAACCTTCTAGGCAATTTCCCCCTTCTTCACCACCCCAGGGTGGTTCTGGTCCCGATCGGGACCCTCCAGCAAGTGGGCTCGGGTGAAACTGCGCACAATCACGGATTCCGCTGCGACTCTGATGAGGAACAAACCAGAAGTCATATCAACTAGATGTTGAATGGCCAATTCCATAAGGGACCTTTCTGAACTGTCCCACAAGACGGGGCAGAGCACAAAATTTTCTGGGGGTGACGATAGAAATTCTAGTTGTAACCCTGACCTTACTGTATTGAGTACCCAAGCATCCGTCGTTGACTCCTCCCATCTGGAGGCAAAGAAGGCCAAATGACCTCCAATGGGTGGGGAGAATGAGGGATTACTCAGAGCAACAGAATGCGTGACCCCCCTCCCCCACGAAAGGGCCATTTACCCACAGTTTGTTGTTGTCTGGCAGGTGTGTCAGGGCGTTGGGAATATGCTCTCTGCGGCCTGGAGAAGCAAGAAGTAGTTTCAGGCCTAAATGGAGGTGGCCGATATGGGGCAGGGCAGTAGTCCGCCCTCTTCCCTGTTTCTTTTGTCCCTCGTTTCGATGATGAATGGGTCGAGAGCATCGCCGAACAGCTTCTCACTGGTGCAGGGGCCTGAAGCCAGTTTCCACTCGCGCCGAGGCTTCATTTGCCAATTTGGTAACCATAGCAGTCTCCTCACTGCCACAGACAACACCATGGCCCTGGAGAACTTGGTGGAATTTAGGGTGGTGTCCTCTATGAATTCCACTGCTGCTATAATCTTATTGAGATCTTGATGCGATCTAAAGTCTGATGGAGGTATGCAGTCTTGTAGCTGGTGCAGCCAGCAGAGAGAGAACCTTGTGAAAAACGATGCAGCATTCAAGGCCCAGACAGCCCAAGCAGAGGCTGGTGTTTATATTTTAATGTTTGCTCGGCACATTTGTCCTCTGCCTTAAGTACATCCTTGGGCTCAGTTGGAGTGCTCGAGGAGAAGGAAGCCACAACTAGAGCATCTACAGAGGGAACTGCAAGAGCAGTAGCGAGGACCCACATTGTAGAACCCCCTGTCATATGAAGATCGGTGGGGGCCTGCGGCAGGAGAGGCGAATTATTCCTTGATAAGATCTAGAAAAATTCTGGGTGATGGAAGGACCTCTGAGTGGACTATGGGTTTGGAGAAGAGGGTATCCCCGGACCCCGACTGTACCACCTGAGGTTCAGGAACAGCCACCTCTGGGGACAACTGGGCAGTAACCAGTGCCTTCTGGAGAAGAGGCTTGAATAAAGCCAGTTTAAAGACTGTGGCTGAAGGGGGTTGATCAGGTTGCAGATCTTCCTCTTCCTCAGAGAGATTGGAGTCCCAGATTTCTCCCTCCTCCCGTTCAGAAGCAGGAGAGTGGCTACGTTCAGATGGTCTGCATAGTCTCCCTGCTCTAGCTCACCCTATTCTGATTGAGCAGAAGGGGCCCTGGGCTCCTGTGGGTGAAGCAGTCTCCTCTGGGGGATCTGGGCTTGTGGGTAGGCCGGAAAAGGGGCTGGGCCCTGTTTGAGGGTCAAAAAATTTGTTGCAGCCTTTCTACTAGGCCCTGTCTGATGGCAATGGAGACTACACCTTGGATGTCGTTGGGTCTGCCACCAAATGATGGATCTGTGGGCTGAAGGCCTGCAGCGGGGATGAAGGTAGCCTTGGGTCTAGGTCGAGAACCACCTTGGGCCATGGAGGGCAGAGCTGAAGAGAGGTCCCAAGAGGCCTGTTTAAAATTGGGGCCTGATCTGCTTAGGTATTGAGGCCCGAATTGTTCCTCAACCAGCACTGAAGTCGAGACTTAGGTGTTGTCAAAAGGGGCTAGCGTTTCACCCACCCCACTGGAAGTACCTGCCTGAACAGCCAGAGGGTAGGATGGTTGGGAAGTCTGTTGCAGCTGTCTTCTCATCTACTCAATAGTCTTTTTCTTTTTAATAAAGTTTTATTTGGCTTTTAACACACAAAATACAAGTAAAACATCTTTTTTGAAAATAGCATGGTCCCAGGTTGAACTTCTTCATACAGACACAAAACTCAATTTCATGCTCCTTTTTGTATTCTATTAAATATCTTACACTGTTTTACATTTTCTATATAGTTTTTCCCCTCTTTTAATTTTCTCAATTTTATTTTGATTATCTCATCTCAATTCAAATCATTCATTATATTTATACTTTTGTCTGTTCTGGTTCAATTTCATATTATCTTTTCTCATTAAACAATTTTTCTCCTGTAGTTACTAATTGGGGTATGACACCTTTATATCTTTTAATTACATCCATTCAACTCTTATTTAAACTTCAATATATACCTTAAGGTTATGACCTTCAATATAATACATAACTTCCAATTGAATTCTGCTTGGCACATTCTTATAATACACACTATATTCTTTTTTTAAAAAAGAAAGATTGTAAATACATGTAATTATAAACCCTCCTTCCATTCCAGTTCAGTTCTATCATTAATAATAATTAAAATCTTAACATCTTTAACACTTCTTTTCAATTAAACATCATACTTCCTTAAAAACACATATAATCTCCATAATTAATTTTTCCCTTATTTCTCTTCACATATGTTTTATAAATAATTAAATATACCTTTTGTTACATTTATATATTGACAAGCATTCCACTGAATTACGATAGCTATTTTATCAGATATTTTAATCATACATTGTTTCATATTTTCTAAAATTATTTCTGTTTCTAAAATAACCATACTATCTTATGTACTTTTGCAGAATCCCTTTTTCCATTGTTTTCACCCATTATCTCTAAAAAGGCCGTTTCTCTATATTTTGCTTCTGCCCTTTATAACTTCTTTTCCTTTCTTTCTTCCCTCTCATCTTCTCCCTCCCCTTTTTACCCCCTTGTCTGTCTCGTTCTAATTCTCTCTTCTGCATTTCCCTCTTCTGTTGGTTTCTGATTTTATACTTATTTTTCACTCTATTTTTTTGGGGGGGAGTTGTTTTTCCCAATCTTAAACGTTCCATTCTCTTTCCCCCCCCTTTCCTTTTTTTCCCCCATCTAAGATTACTTGTTCATTAAAGATGGCTTCTTCTTTGTCGCAATCTCCTTGTTCTGCAGGCATTTCTTGTTGTTTCTCATAATTCCAAATCTCCATTTCTAAAAACTGAAATACAAAGCCAAAAGAACCTTTCCCTTCTTGTGCATCTTCTTTGTACTTTTTAAGTTCCATTTTCAGTTCTTCTAAAAGTGGAGCCATTTTAAACAGTTTTAAACAACCACCCGATTGATTTTAGTCATTCAAAACAATAACCAAGAATCCAAAAATCATCAAGTAATCCAGATAGTCCCGAGTTATATCTTCTTATTTCTTTTTCGACTTTCTCTTCCTGGGGTTTTTGTTGCAATATTTCTGTTGCTGTAAGTTCTTTTTTAATTCCAGGCAGTCTCCTCTCTTCCAGATCCTACCCTTTTATTCTTTTTCTCTCCTTTCCTGTTTTCAAAAGCTTTTAATTATCCAGAAATCTTTATTATCCCTTTAACTTTTTATTTTCAGCATTAAATGCCTATTGATGTCAAAGTGGATTTTTTTTCCAATTTCTTGCTTAAGTCTCTTAGCTGTCAGTATAGGAAAAGGAGAAAACCAAATCTTTTCCCTTTTCTCTTTCCTTCGCAGCTTAAAAATCTTCTTAGGGAACAATGTTATTGTTTTTTAACAGTTTCAATTCCAGGGTACCTGATTTGTTGCTTCTGCTGTTTGACCCAGTCAACCAAAACTTTCTCTTCTTATCTTCCTCCTGCACATTCTTTTCCGGTCGAGTTCTTCTTTGTGGTGGCCATTTCTGACCACCGCTGCAACTGCCTTCGGGAAAGGGAGTAATGGCCAGCTGGGGAGGAGAGATGCAGCTCTCCTCAACCCTGCTGGCAGTCTCCCCCCTCTTTACCACTTCTACGGGGTGGCTTAGCTCCAAAACCAGATGACTCAGGGCGCTCCAGCAGCGAGCACGGATCGAAGCCTTGCAGAGACGAGGTTTTGGTCTGTCGCTGAAGAAGCTCAAACCAGAAGACCTCATCTACTCAATAGTCTTATTAAACTATCACTCCAAAGCTGCATGGCTACGTTTCTCTGCTTTTAGTTCTGCCTGGAATATTTTCTTGGGGCCCAAAGCTTTGGCCCTGATCTTGGCCACTACTTCTCTTTGCACTGACTGAGAGCATTGTCTCTCTCTTTCTCTTGGTTGTTTGAAGGCCCTGGATGTCCAGGCCTGGAATCTCTGCTAGATTCTATCCCCCTCCATCGTTAATATAGACAAGCACAAGAGGTGCTGTGAGCGACCCTCAATATGTGCTGCCTATGCAGGGGCCTTAATTACGGACAGCTATGGTTTAGATCTAGGCCGATGATAAGTGGCCACTTAAAATGGCCATTCGCCACATGCACTGCGAAGAAGATCTAAAATGGCCCCTCGCACTTCTTGCAGCTTGCAATTGGCAGATCTTGGCTCCTTAGGCAGAGAAGTTGCCCCGAGCAGCGAAATCAGCTTAGCAAGGGAAACCATGTGTTTACGATAGCTGTGAGGTGCTGTTATCGCCAATTCGATCTTTACGATCGCGGTGGCTGAATTCACGCAGGGAGAGCTGCAGGGGAAGACCTATGGTTTCTCCCTTACTTACAGCCTCCCTGGATTAAATGATGATCCGTTGCATTGCAGGAGAGCAGAGCCCCGCTCTCCTGAAGGCACAGCTGCATCAAGTCCCCAGGAGCTGTGCTGAAGGCTTGAGATCACTGTTTTGAATTTGTGCTTTGCTTTGCTAAATTGCTTTCAGAGACATAGCTTAACTGTCATCGAAAGAAGCTGAGTCAAAGCTGGGGGAAACTCCCACAGGCAGTCCCTTTTATACAAGACAGAGTCAGCTTGATGATGTTATCAGGAGGAGTTTAACCCATCATGGGCTCTCGCAGTAGCATTAAGGAAAAAGAACCCAGTATAAACAATAATATGGCAGAAGAAGTTACACTTTTACCACTTAATATAAATGGACTGAATGCTCCAACAAAAAGAAAACAAGTATTGACTACATTCTGGAAACAGAATGCTGATATTATCTGTCTGCAAGAAGTCCATGTTGAAAAGCAGTATGGCAATATTTTAGAATTACCTAAGCTGGGAAAATTACATCTCGCATTTGCACAGAAAAAGAAAAGAGGGATAGTAATGTATATAAAGCAATGGTTAAACCCAAACCAGATATTTGCTGACAATGTAGGAAGAACTCTAATGGTAGAAATACAAATAAACCAAAAGAAAGTATTGTTAATAGTAATATATGCTCCGAACTCTAACCAAAAAGAATATTACAGTAAGCTGCATTGGAAGATAGTAGAATTAGAACAGGAAAATATATGCATTATAGGGTACTTCAATGCTGTTGTAGATATAGAAAAAGTGTACACAACAAAGAAAAAAAACAGGAAGAAGAGGAAAACACTACCAAACACATTTCATAAATTGGTACAAGAATTAAATTTAAAAGATATGTGGACAGAATTTAACAGACTGGAGAGACAATACACATTCTTTTCAAACCCACATGGTTCCTAGTCCAGGATTGATATGGCATGGATGAATTCAGAAGTAGTGTTAGAAAAAGAACTAAAACCATTCCTTAAAGATAATGCGAACAACCAAACAACATTGCAAAATCTATGGAACACAACCAAAGCATACATCCGAGGTCTAACAACTGCATATGGAGCAAGAAAGAATAAAGATAAGGAAAAACAACAGATAACATTACAAGAGAAACTCAAAGAATTGGAACACAGAATGCAAGAAGAACCACAGAATGAAGAAATTAAAAAGGAGAGGGAGATGACTAACATAAAATAAACCTAACTTTAAAGAATGAAATGTTATGGAACCTCAGGATGGTGAAACAAAATTACTTTGAGTATGCTAACAAACCCGGGAGATGGTTGGCCCATAAACTGAAAAAAGAGGAGAAAAAAATAATACAAAGCCTACAAGATGAAAATGAAATTCCACACCATTTGGCAGAAGGAAAACAATCTGTTGCTCAGAAATATTTTGCAACACTGTACACCCAGGATGAGATACCGGAAAAGAGGATCAAACAATATTTGAATGAGAGAAATATATCTATAATTCCAGATTTTGCAAAGGAAATGTTAAATGCTGAAATCACAATGACCAAAATGAAAGAAGCAATTAGTAAACAAAAATGTAATAAATCACCAGCACCAGATGGGATCCCTGAAGAATTATACAAACACCACTGGAACAGTTAATGTTGGATTTGTACAATGAAAGATTAGAACAGGCAAAACTCCAAAATTCATGGACAGAGGTGTCATGCCCCTGGTGGAGACTGACTCTGAGGAAGAGGAGGAACAGCCAACAGGGAGTGGAAGTGTGGCTCCAGAGGTGGAGGAGGAGGCTGGGGAAGGGCAGAGGCCATCTGAGCAATCAGAGGAGGATCCAGGCCCATCCCCTATCCATTCTAGGGCACGTAGGAAGGAGACGATCATTGAAAAGCGTGGTCTACTCGGGAGAAGTGGGCCATGATCCTTCTCATGGGTTGCAGCTGTGAGCTCTGTATAAGAGTTTGAAACCGCGTGTTCACAGACGCTGAAGTCAAATTAGTGTTTTCCTTGGATGAGCTTTATCTTTGTTGGTGTTCTTCCCACGGTCTCTCCCCGGTTATCTTCCTGGAATGTGTGATCTTGGTTTGCCTTGGAACTCTCGTCAATACGGTTTGTTTCTGGTTTCCTTTTGCTTCATTGTCTACTTTTTGAATTTAAAGACCTTGATTCATGTTTTAGTTTTTGTGTTATTTTTGAGACACTACGGGTCATCAAAAGAGGCCTATATCACCCTTATTTTAAAAGAGAATACCGATGACCAATAGATACAAAATTACAGACTGATTTCACTACTTAACGTTGATTACAAAATATTTGTTACAATAATTGCAGAGGGTGAAGAAAATTTTACATGAACTGATCCACTCTGACCAAAATGGATTTGTACCACAGAGACATTTAAGAAACAACACTAGACTGATAATGAATATATTAGAGTACTACAAGGCACACCCAGATAAGCAATTGGCCTTGATGTTTCTGGATGCACAAAAAGCTTTCGATTATTTGAACTGGAAATTTTTTATTAATCAATTGCATCTAGTGAACCTTGGAGAAAAATTTATACATATGATCAAAGCCATATACACCATTCAAACAGCAAAGATAATCTTGAATGGCGAATTAACGGAGAAATTTAATATATCAAAAGAAGTAAGACAGGGGTGCCCGTTATTGCCATTACTATTTATTATTGCAGCAGAGGTACTATTAATACAAATCAGATGTAACCAAGAAATAAAAGGACAGAGAATTAGAATAAAAAAATATAAAACACAAGCATTTGCCGATGACATGGCATTCATCATAGAAGACCCTTTGGAAACAGGGCATTTATTGCTACAGGAAATTGAAGAATTCGGCAAAGTGGCGGGACTAAAAATAAATAAATAAAAAACAAAGATATTAACAAAGAATATGACAGCGAAGCAGAAGGAGGAATTGGAGAACAAATTGGGGATCCAAACAACAAAAAATTTGAAATATCTTGGGGTGTGGCTGACAGCTAAATGTTCATCAGTAAAAGAAGATGATTATGAGAAATTATTAAAACAAATACAAAAAGATTTGGAAAATTGGGGGAAATTTCAGATATAATTGATAAGGAGAATTGCTACCATTAAGATGAATATATTACCTAGGGCATTATTCTTCTTTCAAACAATTCCAATAAAATTAGGCAAAACCTTCTTTGAAGAATTAAATAAAACAATTACAAAATATATTTGGCAAGGGAAAAAGGCCGGATAAAACTAAAGCTCCTGCAGGATAGTAAGGATAAGGGAGGATTCGGACTTCCAGATTGGGATCAGGCCGCAATGGACTAAAGATTGGGTAAATTTAAAGAATAAAAGAGTGTTAATATTGGAAGGACATGACCTGCAGATTGGCTGGCACACGTTCACATGGGAAGGGAAAAATAAATTTCGTTTGTACTTTCAAAGACATTAAATTATAGATTATGAATTATAGATTGGGAGAAACTAAAATGAAACCATTATACAAAGATCCCAATCTGGATGTCAACAATGGAAGCTATGGTATATCTGAATGTTTTAGATCTAAATAAGACAGTGAGCTATAAAGAACTTCTAAACAAACAAGGGAAATTAAAATTTAAGCAGGAGCTTGAGTTACAAGGAATACAGGTAGATTGGTGGCCATACTTACAGATCCAAACTAGATATAGGAAAGACATAGAACAACATGGTATATATTTGGACCAACAAGAACTGGATAAAATGAGTAGAGAGTAGAGGGAAGTAGAGAGAAAAATGATTACCAAAATGTATATGTATCTGTTAAGATATAAATTGGAAGAAGAAACTGTGAAGGAAACAGTGAAAACCTGGGCCAAAAATTTTGGATATAGTATTAATTTGGAAGATTGGGAAAACCTATGGAAATTAAATTATAAATTAACTTTATCAGCAACCTATAAGGAGAATTTATATAAAATGTTTTTATCACTGGCACCTACTGCCAGCGCCCAGTAATTCGGCAAGTTGTTGGAAATGTGGCCATGAGCAGGGAACCTACTATCATATGTGGTGGACCTGCCCAAAAGCCAAAAAATATTGGCAGAAAAATCAGAAAATGGTTAGAAGAAATTACAAAAGTTAAAATTGAACTGAAATCAGAGATATTCTTATTAGGGATTTTAAAACAAAAAATCAGCAAAAAATCATTATATATTATACTCCATATATTAACAGCAGCAAGACTTGCCTTTACCCAAAATTGGAAATGTGAAAATACTCTCCCCCCGACTTTATGATTATAAAGAAAATTTTGGAATGTGCAGAAATGGACAAGTTGTCAATGGAACTTAAAAACAAAGAGGAGTCAGAGTACTATGAGATCTGGAATTTATGCTACAGTTGGTTGGAAGGTAGACATGAAATGATTAAAAGAAAGATACATAAGAAAGTATGATGGAAGTTAATAATATTACTTGCAATTAGATATACATTTGTAATATATCAACTGGATGAAAATTTGTGTCACATATCAATGTAATGTGTGAATGATACATCTTACATAACTTGAGAGATGTCAAATTGAGTGAACAAATAAGAGTTGCAATAAGAGGAATGTTTTGTTTTATTGTATTTGTGTAAATATATTTAATAAAGTATTTTTATTTTTTAATAAACTAGAATTAGGACTTTCTGTTTAATAGAATAACCTTCCTGCAGGCCAGCTTTAGACATAGTGTTTTCACTGCTACATTATTAAGGTGCATCTAGTGCTATGTTTTCTATGTTTATGACTAATACTAGCTCTATACCCATGCTTCACTACAAAACTTTGTGGTTGGGCTTAGTTTTGGGGGAGGGAAATAAGGGGGGGGGGAATTGTGCCTACCAGCATCCATCGGTATTCATCTGGCTTAGCATCCTGTCAGTGTATTAGAGAGTTAACGACTGCTTGGAAACTGAAGCAGTATTTATTGTGTGAGCAAGAAGGAGACAGCAAGGAGCCTGGGCATGGCTTAGCTCAACTGTTCTGTACTAAACCTGGTTGCTGCTATGAAACTGAAACTGAAACTCCTCTCCTCTGCTTGTTGCATTTGGAACAGATTTCTTTTCAGGTGTGGAGGGGGAGTAGAATTCCTTAGCATCAGTGAATGTTAATAGTAATATAGGAAATACTAATACTCTGGTGGTCATTTCGAAAAATCCTTTCTTAGTGAGCACCTAGAAGCCAAGAGGAACATACATGCCACATTTCAAGTTTGTAGGCTTTACAGTTCTGCAAATTTTGTGATAATGCATAAGTGGTATTTCGCTTTTATATATATAGATTATTATAAATTACAATCCATTCTACAAAGAATGGAGATCCCCATAGCAGATTTTTTACAGCTAAGTTCCCTTGGGGATGCATATAGTAAAGCTATGTGCATCCCCAAGGGAACTTAGATGTAAAAAAATCTTCATAATATAGCAGTGAAAGACTGTATCTAAAGACTGTATCTGCGGCAGAATATTCTGTTAAATAGAAAAGTCCTCCTAGTTTTACAAAGAAGATGCACTGCTCTGAACATATCAGACCGAACAGTCTGATGGCTCAAGGGATGGCTGTTTTTAATTGTAATTTTCTGTAGTGTTTTTAACTGTATTTCTATATTTTTATTGTTGTAAATTGTTGTGAACTGGACTTCAGATTCTAGTAATAATAGACATGTGAAAACTGGAAATTCTTAAATTAGCCAAAATTAGACATATCTAAGAATTCCTCTTTATACTACACTTTAAAACATTATAAAAAGAACTCTGTGTTAATATTAGATATATAGCATAGTTAAATGGATCTGGATTTCCTAACACATAAGGTATTTCTAAGAATATAAACCTTCCACTCATGTACCTCTTAATATAATATGTGCCTCCACATCATACTCAGACTTTAACAGAAAGACAAACGTACATATTTTGTTTACTTTCTTACTGCCAGGATGTTTCCAAAACATTTCCAGAAAAACATTGGTTAATTAAAACCAAGCAGAATGACATCCACAGATTCAATCTTGGTGAACAACATATTTGAAAATAATATATACATTCCTCTAAGGAGAATAGTTTTTAGCACTTTACCTTGACTAATTCAAAGGGGAATCTCTCATGAAAAATGCGATTTATTCGGGCTCCACCTGAGAGTTCTAGTGTATCCACTTGGTCTCCTGACCCCTCAATTCTCTTCTCAAAATCAACTGCAAACTGTTGGACCATTCTGCAGAAAAATAAATGAGGTAATGATAATTTTTTTCAAGATGTACTAAATCGTGAAAATCCTACTAAGGCATGGATATCAAACTCACCATGTCACATTGCTGTCATGTGACGTACTGTGACATTTTTCCCCTTTGTGGAGTTGGGGTGGGCATGGCCTATGTGTATCTGGCCTGTAGGCTGCCAGTTTAACACCCCTGCACCAAGCAATTAAGAATGTTCAGAGATGCTTTTAGGTATTGAATAAACTTCTGTTGGCACCTTTATATGAAAAATGTTAAGTTATTGCCAGAAAGATAAAAAAGTATCTCTAGTTAGTGGCAAATTTATCTTATACATAAAACTTTAATGTTTTAAGTAACAATCAAAAGCCTTACACTTACTGAAAAATAAGAGAACTTTATTTTGGTTGTTGACGAATAAAAATACAATCACATCTACAAAAACAAACTTCCTTTTTTTTCTTAATGAAATGGATATAGTCTAACCCAAGAGTTCAGATATCACAGAGTAAGATGGAATGTTTCTTATAGATTCTGTTCTAACAAAGAGTTTCTTACCCAAAGAGAAGTTTTGCCACCCTGGAGAAGCTAAACTAAAAATAGAATCAACTTGGAATTAATACCAGCTATTTTATCTCTAAGCAGTCAGAAAAATCAAGTACTTCTACTATGTATAGTTCAGAGAATTCTGGTCTTTTTTACCTGCACATCTTATAATTGTATTTATTAAAAAATTTTGCTGTCCATTTCATGCAGGGCAACTCTGGGCATATGATATATGCTTTTATTTTAATGTTGTATATATGTATGTATATGCATGTACACAAACACACCAATATATAGAAACCACAAGAAAATAACAATGAAAATACAGATTATAACTAAGCCTAAAAGATGGTTAATTGTTATTATTTTATACTAATATTTTTAATTGTATATTTACTGAGTTTTTTATTTGTTCTGGTCTCTGGTCTATGATTGTAATAAACTGAATTGATTGATTGACTAAAAGACAGGAGGAAAGGAGCAGAATGTATGTAGGGAGAGATGGGAGCTGCTATTAGTCGATCAACCACCTCCAGTGTGGTACTCTCCCATTAGGACTGCAAGCCAACTGGCAGATCCAAGTTTTCAGACTCTTGTGGAAGGTAAGGAGGGGTAGGAATCAATCTCAGCTCAGAGGGCCAAAAAAATCTCTTCCTTCTTGTGCATCTTCTTTCTGTTTTTAAAGTTCCATTTTCAATTCTTCCGAGAGTGATGTCATTTTAAACACTTTTAAACAACCACCCAATTGATTTTAGTCATTTAATTCCAATAACCAAAAGTCCAAAAATCACTAAGTAATCCAAATAGTCCAAAGCTGTTTCTTCTTGTTTCTTTTTTCCACTTTCTCTTCCTGGGGTTCTATTATCTTGTTACAAAGTTTCAGTTAGGATGTATTTTTTAGGAATCTTGTTAAGGTTTCACTGTTAATTCCTTTTACTTCCAGGTGGTCTCCTTCATTTTTCCAGATCCCACCCTTTTGTTTTTTCCTTTTCTCTCCTTTCCTTCTTTTAAAAGTTTTTAAGTATCCAAGAAATCTTTATTATCCCTTTGACATTTTATTTTTAGCTTAAATACCTATTAATGTCAAAATGAATTTTTTTCAATTTCTTACTTAAGTCTTTTAGCTGTCAGTATGTGGAAGGAAAGAAAAAAAACCCAAATCTTTTCCCTTCTCTCTCTCTCCTTTGCCGCTTCAGAAATCTTCTTTGGGAACAATGTTTTTATAGTTCAAATACCACGGTACTTTATGTTGTTGCTTTTTCAGTTCAACCCAGTCAGTCAAAGGTTTCTCTTCTTATCTTCCTCCTGCACACCTTCTTTGAGGTGGCCATTTCTGACCACCGCTGCAGCCGCCTTCGGGAAAGGGAGAAATGGCCAGCTGGGGAGGAGAGATGCGGCTCTCCTCGACCCTGCTGGCAGTCTCCCCCTTCTTCACCATGGGGTGGCTTAGCCCCGAATCCAGCCGGCTCGGGGCGCTCTGGTGGTGAGCATAGATCAAAGCCGCACATGATCGCGGATTTCGGTCCGTCGCTGAAGAAGCCCAAACCGGAAGTCTCAGCTAATTGTTCTAAGAAAAACGTGATAAATGCACTTTTATCCCCCTTTATTTTTTTTGCTTTTGAAATATGTTTAGCTACAATAAAAAATAAAAACTTTTATAATATCATTTCTCTTTCCCTCCCTCCCCCTCTTTCCCCCTCTTTCCCTCCCTCCCCCTCTTTCCCCACTCTCTCTTTCTCCCTGTTTCCCTCCCTCTCTCTCTCCCCCCTCTCTCTCCCCGGGGAGGGAGGAAACCCCGAACTGGGTGGTGAGAATCTGATGTCTCGACACTGATGAGCCCAGTAGCATTGCACCGACAATCAGCTGGTCACCAGAGACCTAAAGACCAGCTGGCCAGAGGGGAGGCGGGGCATCACAACACTGGCAATTCTGCAGGAAAAGCAATTGTCACCCAGGAGGCGAGAGCGAGCCGATGATGATGCAAGGTTGCATTGTGCCTCAGCATCGTAATGGGCTCCAAGAGGGGAAGCATGCTAAATTTCACTGTGCTGCACCAGGCGCTGTGAGAGCAGCAGACAAGCCATGGAGGCAGCAACAGCAAATGTACCACAACGAAGTTGGAATGCTGTTTCATGCAAAAGCAAGCACAGGGGCACTTCTCTCCTGCACTAAGGTGAGAAATGCGAGAGAGAAACACGATGGAACTGTGTTGGGGCATGCCATAGGTTCACCACCACTGCTTTAGGGGCTCCCACACCACCACAACTCGCCAGTTAAAGCCACCAAATGCTCTTCAAGAGTAGCCCTATGTATAGCACATTCCAGTAGTCCAAATGTGAGAAAATCATGGAGCTTAATGCAACCCACATTCACTTTTCCTAATGCAGGACCTGGCAGTGGAACCAGAGTGGCATCGGAATCTTTCCACTCAGCTAGAGATGACCGGAGAATCGGCTTAGCATGACAGGGGCAAGAAGCAGGGGGGAGACAGCAGATGCAGCTGACATTTGGAATGCTGCAACCTCCAACCTCATCAACCAGCCTTTACCAGCTACCCCCTGCAGAATGTATTCCCCTAGGCTGGGGATTCTATCCTGGTCATGGGTGGGTCCAATGCCAGTGAATGCCATTTGCACCACCTTCTTCAGGACCACCATGGGGCCAATTTGCTGCAACAATCCTGGAGCAGCAATGAAATCAGATCCAGCAGCAGGCTGCAGCAGGCTTTTCCAACTCGACAACCAGCTTAGCAGCCAGCCCCTATCCAGCAGCAGCGTCACAGCAATTCCAGCTCAGCCACCATCCTGTCACCTGTCGCAACACCCCAGCAGGTCCCCCTCCTGCCACAGCAGGTCCCTGCCCCACCACCCGACACAGCAGGTCCCTGCCCCACTGCTGGTCACCATGGCAATTCCACCAGTGAGACCAGTGTCACCAAGGTTTAGAGTGACATTTGATGGGAATCCTGAAAAACTTGCTTATTTCCTCATCCAAGTCTGGGCACATATAGATCAATATGGAGAACAATGCGAAATAGATCGCAACAGTTTCAGCAATTTCAGATGGGATGAATGAAAGAGACACTTCCACCTGGATAGCCCAGCTATACAATGAGGAGGCTGCTGAGCTAAATGATGCAGATGGCTTTGTTGAGCTAGTCCAGGCTAGATTTAAAGGCCCCGACAGAGTAGGCAAAAATAAAGACAAAATAAAAGTGATAAAGAAAGGTAATCAACCCATAAAATACTTTAGATGGGACTTTAGATAGGTCACAGGCAATCTTGGACATTGGCCTGACAGAATACTTCTGCACTATTTTAAGGAAGCCATTGATCAAGAAGTCAGAAAAGCCTGTCGGAACTTCCGGTGGTGTTCTGGTCGACGACGGATCAGAGACTGCAATTGTGCGTGGCTTTGATCCATGCTTACCCTGTTGGAGGGGTCCTTAAAGGACCAGATCCATCTGGCCCACCTTATAGGGTTGGGTGGAAGAGGAAGAGACTGCCAGCTGGGTTGAGGGGAGCCGCATCTCCCCTCCCTGGCTTGGCAAACTCCCCTAGAAGACAGGGAGAAGCAGCAGTCTTTTAATGGCTGCCTTGAAGACAAGAAGCTGCCAGCACGCAAGTTTTGTGTTGGAGAGTGAAAGTGGTGAGCGGCGTGTAACTGGATAAAAGACTTTGAATATTCTTTTTGATAACCCCAAAAAGCGGAAAGAAAGAGCCCTCATTTGGAACAGTGGTAGCAGCGAACGAGAAATAAGAGGAAAATATAAAGTAAAGAAAAAACTGGAAATAAAAGAATTATATGTGATTAGAGACTAAATTTGGAATAACATACAGAATTGGACATTAATCAGGCATTGGATAAAATGCTGGACTTATTTGGAACTGGTTAAATCTAATATTAATATTATGGAAAAGTGAATTAAAAATAAAAGAATTCTAAGAAGAAAGTGATATAGAGCACCAGCTAAGAGTTAAAGATTTCCTCCTTTTAGATTTCTATGAAAAATTACTGGTTGTATGTAACAAGAACCCCGGAAACTTTATTAAAAAAAAGAAGAGGGGATTACAGTTAAAACGGAGACTTTTGACAAGGACTAAAACAGAAAAAATTGATTTTTAATAAAATAGAGAATAACTTATTAGACCAAAGAAATGGAAGAAATAAGCAAAGAATTTAAGTTAGAGCTCCAAAATGTGAGAGAGATGTTTAAAGAAAGAATAAGATTGGTGGAGTTAATGCGGAGTAAAGTAATGATGTTACATCTTGCGGAAGAACAAAGGAAGCCCAGAGAGGATGAATTAAAAGAAGGAAATAACAGCCTCAACAAGCATGAAGAACAAGGATCATTGTCAAAGGACATAAAAGGACTTAAAACAGAGACAGCAATATTAGAGACAATAAATAAAAGAAAGACACTCAAGACTAAGAAGAAGAAGAGAATGCATAAGAAGAAACCCCCAAAAAGATAACTGAAAAGGGGGGGGGGGAAATATAGCCGACAGGCAGAGGGAAATAAAAATAAAATTAGAAAGAAAAAAGACTGGAGAAACGTAGAAAACCCAGCCAAAATTAAAAGGAATGATAAAGTTTAAAGATTTAGAGATAAGAGTTAGGGATTGTATAAGGGGGATACCACATTGGAATGTATATTGGCATTCAGTTTAAAACTTGTTAGAAATTATTTTAGGATTATATAACTATAACTAGATATAGATATAGATATATAGATATAGATATATAACTGTATATGAATTATGCTGTTATGAACTCTTACGTTAGAGGTTTAAAACAGGAATGGAAATATATTAAAACATATAGATAAATTTTGGATAAATTTTAGCGATTTCAGGAGAGATATATTGGCTTTTATTTTTATTTTTTTAGATTGTTTATTATATAATTGGCTTAGGGAAAATTAAGGATAATAATGGCGTGTAATGCTAAATAAAATAGGTGGTAAGCTGAAAATGGAAATAATAGGGGATAAAGAACTGGGAATCTATATATGGATGAAATGATATTGATATTTAATTAATGAATTGAAATATGAAATGGAAATTTATTTAAAGATGGGTGAAATGGATAATATGAGATGAGATGACATCATATAAGATTGGTGGAAATGAAAGTATGATTATATACAATTGATATAATCTGGAACCACGTTGCCGCGCAGAGATGTGTAAAAATTAAAAAATTAAAAACTTTTTGGAAAAAAAAGCCTGTCAGGTCCGCGGGATACCAGAGCAACTACAAGACTGGTATACCATGCCTGTAGCTCTAGATAGAGAAATTCACCCACATCACAAACCTTTGAGAGGCCCCCGAGGAGAATGTTGGCCCGACATCCTCTAACTAAGCCTGCTGAGGCCGTTCTAACCAACCTGCAGGGGTTATCAAGTGCTACCATTGTGGTCAAGTGGGTCATCGAGCTTCCAAGTGTCTGGCACCTGCACTGGTTCCTTAACTGTGCCCAGCTGCAGCTGCCAGAGGCAGAAGAGCTCCACAAAAGCCCCCAGATTCCAGCTGATTTGCCAGACAAGCCCATCCCCACAAAAGAGAGCTGTGTGGGAACACAAGGCTGCACCACCCACATAGCCTGCCCACCTGCTGGCTCCCACCCTTCAGCTGAGCGCAAACCTTACCTTCAGTAGAGCCACGTGAGCTAGAACTGAAAAGTAAAACTAAGGGCAAGGGCAGAAAATCCGCCCTGGGGTGGCTTGCTGATGTTGGTGGGAAAGTCGGTCCCATATTCCAGAGCTGCAGTAGTCACAGGACTGGCCCTTTGGTCATTCCGGAGCAGCTGCTCCTCCACCTGGGTGTACCGGCCTGCCATCAACTGGAGGAACTACTCCAGGATGACTAAAGGGCCAGTCTTGTGACTACTGCAGCTCTGGAATATGAGACCGACCCATGGTGGTGTTGGAAAACTCCGCCGTAGGGGGTGGCATGTGTAAAATGCAAATTTGCGGGAGGTGCAATGTGCAAAAAACAGTGCAGCCCTCGCCAGCCAGGATGAGGTAATGGTGCTGTTGTGGCAAGAGGGGGGTGGCAGCACAGGCGGGACAAATTGTCTCTCTCTCTCAAGGAGCGCTCATGGAGAGAAGCAACCGGAGTCACTCTTGTCTCTCAAGAGCCCAGTCAAAGTTTCCCGCGCTGCTTCTGTGAGTGCTCCTGGAGAGACACAGAGAGACGATTTTGCAGATAGCTTGGGCGAACTCCTGTCCCTGGGAGCAAAGCACTGAAGTGCGAGCAGCGCGGGAAACTTAGGCTGTGCTCCTCGAGCGAAGGCAGAATGCAGATGCTGTGCAAATGCAAGTATTGGAAGGACATGTCAAACTAATCAGACAGGTACTGAAAAAACTTTTAGCTGCCAACTTTTATGCAAAGCTGTCAAAATGTGAATTTCACAAGGAGGCTTTGGACTACCTGGGCTGTCAAATCAAGGGATCAAAATGGATCCTGGAAAAATAAAGTCTGTGCTGGATTGGCAACCTCCACGAATGTGCAAGCAACTACAGAGTTTCCTGGGCTTTGCAAACTTTTATCGGCAATTCATCCCTTCTTTTGCAGAGGTGGCGCTCCCTTTAATGGAGCTAGTAAAAACCGGACTGTCTGCAACCAAGCCAAGCCAAGTCAACCTCTTACTTGGACAATGGACTGTCAAAAATCCTTTGAACAATTAAAGCGCCTATTTGTGGCAGAGCCCATCCTCCAACATCCCGATCCAAATAAACCCTTTATAGTCCAAGCCAATGCCAATGATGTGAATGTAGTGGCGGTTCTACTTCAAAAGCACTCTCAAAATGAGCTGATGCCTTCTGCTTATGTGTCTAAAAAGTTAACGGACACCAAACGCAGATAGGCAGTGTGGGAGAAGGAAGTCTTTGTTGTACGATGGGCTCTCTTATCCTGGAGACATTTCTTTGAGGGAGATAGTGAGCCTTTCAAGGTGTGGACTGATCATAAAAACCTTGAAGCTTTAAAAACCCCTCAAAATTTTTCTCCTAAACAAGTCCGGTGGGCTCAATATTTTAAGTGCTTCAACTTCAAACTAAAATACATTCCAGGAGGAAAAAAATCTATTAGCGGAAGCCTTGTCCAGAAAACCCCAATTGGACAGCCGACGAGAGGAAACAGTATATCTCCGAAGCCCAACCAGCCGCTCAAGCAATCACTAGGGCATGAACCAAAAGCCATTCAGACCTTCCAGAAGACAAATTAAGAGCAGATTTGAAAGCAGCATTGTCAACCAATATTTGGTTTAAAGAGAACCAAATGGACTTAATTTTGAGGGAAGGACTGATTTGGAAAGGAAGTAAGATTTATGTGCTAACCAGTATGAGACTAATGATGTAGTCACAACTCTCGATTAGGGGGCCATTTTGGATTTCTAAAAACTCTCCATTTAGCCAGAAGACAATTTTGGTGGCCAAGGATGAAAACCGATGTTGAGAACTATGTAAAAAGCTGTTCCATTTGTGCTACCATGAAGAATAGATCAGGGAAACCACCTGTGCTTCTCCAACAAGTAGCCGAACCTACAAAAACCTGGGAGGAGATTGCCATGGACTTTATTGTCGAACTCCCAGAAAGCAGTGGAAATACAGTGATTTGGACTGTCATCGATCTATTCTCCAAGTAAGCACATTTCACTGCTTGTAATGGACTATCTTCTGCAAAGCATTTAGTGAAGCTTATTTACAGGCTTCACGGAGTTCCGCGGCGAGTAATATCAGACCACGGAGTCCAATTTACTGCTAAGTTCTGAAGGGAGTTTTATTGTTTTTGAAGTCTATTGGAACGTCCCAGGGGCTTAGCTCGGCATTCCATCAGGCTACCAATGGATCAGCAGAACGTTCGAACGCAATGGTAGAACAATACATTAGACGTTATGAAAATTATCAACAGGAAAATAAGGCTGATTTATTGCCTTTTGCAGAAATGGCTTATAACAATGCAGTACACAGTAGCACAGGATTAGCTCCTTTTCAAATAACTACTGGCATGGAATTTGTCCCTATGCCTGAATTACCTAGGGAACCACTCACTTCCATGTTCTAACAGAATGGATAGACTCCTACAAAAAGGGTGGGAAAACACAAAAAAAGGTTTAGCAGAAGCAGCTGATGAATACAAAAAACATGTAGACAAGCATCATTCTCTCCAACCACCATTTAAAGTGGGAGATAAAGATAAAGATTACCTAGTAAAAAACCTGGACCCAAATTCCTCAGTCCTTTCCTTATAGTGAAAGTAATTAACCTGGTAACTGTTCAGCTTAGTCTCTTTCTCATATTAGGGAAAATACATCCAGTATTTCACAGCAGCTTATTAAAACCAGCACATTATGAAGTTAAGAAAATTCTTGACTCTAGATTAATCAGGGGCCGGTTACAGTATCTGAACCACTGGAAAGGGTACCCTTTGTCAGAAGCTACTTGGGTGAAAGGATGTAAAAGCAGATAAGATTAGTGAAACAATTTCATGATAAATTCCCTGATAAGCCAAAGGGTCCGTGTGTGTGTGTGTGTGTGTGTGTGTGTATTAAGTGACTGGGTGGATTAGGCATTAACCCCGTGTTGTGTTTTGTCTATTTTATTTTCCAGGACGTTTTTTTTTCTTGGGGTGGGGGGGGAAACTTTGGAAGACATATTAGAACCAGAAGCTTCCACGCTGCCACATTCCTGTGCCTGGGAAAGTAGGAGGGGAGGAAGTTTAGAGTATTGGTAGTTAGACATAATAGCATTCTTCTTTTTGGTCAAGATCATGTTATTCCTGCACCTGGAGGAGGAGTGGTTGAAGGGATGTCTCAAGTTGGGACAGTTGGTGATTGGGCCATGTGATGGACTGATGGGTGCAGGGGTTGGGTTTTGACTTTTGAATTACTAAGGAAAACCCAGAATTCTCAGATTTGGGGTTTCCCAGATATGCCAGTATACCTAGTCTAATAAAATGAAACTTTGAGAAAATGCCTATCTCTGAGTTTTCAATTGGTGTTGGGTTTTTTCTAGCTTGAGCAGTGAGTTGGACTAGAAGACCTTCTATTCTGTTATTCTGCATTCTGTAAATGAAAACCAGAGTTTAGTATAGAGTTGACCTACTGCAGCAAGGCTTTGGTTTTCCGTGTAGGATCATCAGGACGGAAATTCTTATATTCCTCCACCTCCTTTTCAAGTGACAGCAGTTGACTTTGCAGTTTGCTACGCAGGGATGGTAGGGTGTCCCGGATATGGTTTGTCAATTGCTGAAGAGAAGATATGAAGCACCAATAAGTTTATATTAATATTATTACATGTTTCTTACTACTAAAATAAGCCATCCTCCCTTTAAAGACAGTGAGGCTGAGTCATGCACTATTTTTTTAAGTATCTGCCAGTCTATTCTGCTCTCAAAGTAAAGTACTGATCCAATAGACAACCTGTTCTAAAAGTTGGGAAAAATAATAATCAGAAGGTACTTCTAGTAATCAAGAATCTTTATACTACATTCTCTCCCCAAGAAAGCTCTACTTTGTTATTATTGTAAATTAAGAAAGAACAGAATACTTTTGTCTTATGTAATGTCACCTACAGAACAACTATGGCTTCAACAAAGTTTGCTCACATTCAGTAGAAAAGCATTCATATTTATCCAGTATTAATATACCTGCAGGACCTGCAGGATTGTTTATGCTTGATATAGAGACCTAAACAAATTACAGTATAAACCAAGATATCCTTGTTTGTTTGCAATAGGTAAATTAGCTCTAAACTGAAGCATAGCTAATTGATTTATGGATATTAAGACAGAGAGAAATACTCACATGTGCGTTTAAAATAAGAGACACCTTCTCCAATAATATACACCATTAGACAGTGTAAAAGAAACTCTCAGTGATGTTCAGCTGATGGTAAACATTAAGAATGAGCCAAGAAAAATGAATAGACTGCTTTAGGAACAGCTTACCTGGTTCAGGACCTTCTGCAAATGGGGAGTTCCCATGCGATCAGCCATGTGTCTATAAGCAGGATGGGAAAGGAAGAACTTGCGCTCAGCTGCCAATGCTGCTCTGATATCCTTTTTACCATCAATATCCTTCTGGCTCCGGTTCACAACTCCAGTATAGCCTACAAGGGACAGCTCCATATGTTAAGTTCTGTCTTAAATTGTGCAGGCCCAAGAAGAAATGTTGAGAAGGGCAAAATGAGGCAGTGCAGCAACTTTACATAAAGTCAGGTAAACATAAGAGTATAATGCTAACAAAGGGAATATACTTCTATCACTGAAGTCCAGATATCAATTTTAAAAACTGTGAATATACTGTTATTTTTTCTTTGCATGAAACACTCTGGATCCGGGATAGGATCTCACCCTGAACGATCTGCTCATCAATCATGTCATCATACCACTGATCTCAAATGATTATCTTTAATATAGGAAAAGGGAATCCAGAATTATGTAGAAAACTAGAATGCAGAATCTGAATATAAGATCACAAGAATGTGCTTATTTTGCATTTTATTCTAGATGCAGAATTGAGAATTGAGAATTCTCAGTTGGATTAAATGGATAATCATAAACTTAGTTTGTGAAATGAGTCATCACCTAGTCCTCTACTAATTATCTACTACCAGATAAATTAAATGGCTATCCAAAGGAATAGTTTGAAATCATAACCATGATATTCAAACCTATTTAGCAATTTTTGCTGAAACTAATCTGACCTACGTATTTCTTTTATATGTCAACTATAATTTTTCTGTTATATTTTCTAACCTATTTTCATCCAATGTAGTCTTGGAGTTAGTTAGTGACTCACTATTATTATGAACTGAAGCATATGTATATTAACCAAATGCATGAAGACTGGTTCAGAGGTGGGATTTAGCCGGTTCAGACCAGTTCAAACGAACCAGATAAGATTTTGCACAGTTCAAAGAACCGGCTAATCACACCACTGGCTGGCTCCACTCACCCTGCCTGCCCTAGTCATTCCTTATCTCGCCTCGCCTGCCTTGGCTGGTGCCTAGAGTCATGCCAGAGGCACAGCTGCTGCTCCTCTCCAGTTCCCTCGCTTGCCTCGACCACATGGCCCAGCTGATCTCTGCCTGGTGAGTCTTCCTTCACTTCTTGCCCAGCTACCTCCCAGGCAGTCCCCATGGTCCATCGTTATTCTTATAAGTAATTCAAAGCAGCAAACTCTCAGCCACTCTGTGGTCAGCACTTCTGACAAGGCAATAAACAACAAGCAAGTCCAAAGAAGCTGGCAAGAGTTTTATTCCTTCGCAGTGTAACAACAGCAAGAAGTAACAAGAATATCCGATTAAAGTCAGCTCTAAGCATCTGCCGACCCAGAGCCTCATTTATCAAAATCTGTAAGTGCCCCGCTTCCAATATCCAGCCCAACCCCAGAAGCCAGCATCCCGTTTGCCCCACATGTCTCTAATGCATGCCCATCACTACTCAATCACCTCAAACACCTTAATAAACCTCAGATACCTTCCACCAGTGTTGCTGCTATCTGCCACAGTGACCTCCAGGCGTTCACGATCTTTGTTCCATTGCCCAGAGCCACGGTACCTCTGCAGTCAGCTGGGCATTGCATCGTAGTTAATTAGTTGCTGACGTCACTCAGCCACTCCCTGCTGACATCACTCAGCCACGCCTGCCGCCATCGGCACACACAGTCCGGTGAGTCCGTGGATGGAAGATCACAGCGATGTCGTACGTGGCTCAAGCCGAGCATGACACAAAATTCCAAATATCCCTCCTCCTCCTATTTTCCCCACCACAGTCCTGTGAGGTAGGCTGGACTGAGAGAGGGAATGACTGGTCCAAAATCAGCGCTAAACTATTTAACATGGTGGATAGCATTTATCTCAGAATTAGTAAAATGTATTTAATCAAGCATAGGCTTAATTCAAATTGGGGGTTTTTTTGTGGGGGGGGGCAATTAGAAATAAAAATCCCTGAGAAACTCAACCAAGAAGGGATCATGAGGAAGGTTCTCCCCATCCACAATCAACACTGACTGGAACTGGTCCTAGAGGAAGAGAATCAATGCAGAACTATGCCTCCCATTCCTATTCCCCAGTCCAGAATATTGTTGTCTTGATCAACAATATTGAAAGATGCCAAGAGATCAAGGAGAGCATGGATGAATGCACCATCCCCACCCCACTCCCACCTGAGCTCAGCGACAAATGCAATCAGTACTGTTTCAATCCCATAATTCAGGCCTGGAAACCAACTGAAAGTAGTCCCACTATTCCACTTCATTCAACAATCATCTTCTCAACCTTCCCTATAGATGCATTTAGCAGCAGCTGAAAGTCAGGCCTTCAAGTTCTGATGACTTGGCATTGGGTAAGAGACCATTGGCTGGAATGCAGAACCAGTTTAAGGTCACTGAGTGTTCCCAGAGTACAGCCCATTCCCTACCTTCTGCCATATCTTCCACAGCCAATAATTAGCCCAGGGTATTCCTTCCTTGTTTTGCTTATGAATTTAACCCAAAACCCAAAACAGGATTCACTGAAAGAAATATCCATCAATTAATTCAGAATGTTTTTCTACCTCTCCGCAGAGGCAACAATTTATTCTCCAAGATATCTCTGGCATCAGTGCCTTCATCCATCAGGTCTAGCTTAGTTATTACTCCAATTGTTCTTAGGCCTGAGAAAGAAAAAAAGAATTGTAATCAAATTAAGATCCATTTTAGCAAGTTCTTATTTTTTTTCCTCAGTATAATTTTTCTTTGCAAAATAATAATAATAGCACTTAGACTTATATACCACTTCATAATGTTTTACAGCCCTAAGTGGTTAACAGAGTCAGCATATTTTCCCCCAACAATCTGGGTCCTCATTTTATCCACCTCGGAAGGAGGGAAGACTGAGTCAACCTTGAGCCAGTCAGAATCAAAGTCTTGGCAGTAAGCAGAGTCAGCCTGCGATACTGTATTCTAACCACTGTACCACCACCGCTCTTATAATCTTTATATATTATCATCAGTCAGTTGCAAAAGGCAGCTTTACTCAGAATAGCTTACATCCTGCGATAATTCAATTGGTCTGTTTAGGTTTTGCATTTCTGCCTCATGTCCCATTAATTTTATAGAACTTCTGGAATCTTTTACTAGCTTGGTAGGCAGCATAGAATTTAAAAAGTTACTACTCTAAACAATACCACGTTTCTCCAAGAACAAGACCCGGTCTTACTTTTCTTTTGGCTTGAAAATAAGCACTTGGGCTTATTTTCAGGGAGGTCTTTCTTTTTATAAAATGCAGGAGGCTGCGAGCAAGAGCAGACAGGAATAGGAGCAAAGCTACCACTGGCCCAACCCTCTCCATCCCACTGCTTGCTTGTGGCTGCAACAGGCCAAGCTCTCGGCATGCCTCTTCCTCCTTGGCGCAGCGCAAATACTGTTAATTCCGAACATGGAGGCAGAAGCAGGGGGGAGAAGATAGGCAATCCAGACGTGCTGGGCGGCTGCCTGACTCATGGGAGGCTTGCGTGGCAGCACCAGCAGCAGGTGAAGGCAGAGGGATGGGGGAGGCAGGTGATCCTGATGCCCTGTGCATGTGTGTGTTTGGCACAGCCACAAACAAGGCAAGAGATAATGGGATGGAGTGGGAGGAACATCGGAATTGCTCTGCCTCTGCCTGGTTCTGCTGTACACTTTTCGCCCATAGGGCGACAAAGCTTCATGTGCTTGCAAAGGCCTTAATTGCTCCATTTCAAACCATCCCCTTTGCAAGCACCAAAGCTTTGAATCTCCGTCATTTCTACGTCTGGGTGAAAAGTGTTTGGTCGCCTATCAGGTGCTTGGGAATGAAGCAAATGGCTTATATTAGGCCCACCCCCAAAAATCAGGCTAGGGCTTGTTTTCAGGGTGGGTCTTATTTTCAGAGAAACACAGCAACTACTACTAAATTTTGTTCTTATTTGCATTTTGAAGTAAAGGATGCTTTAATTTTTATTATTTCTTCCACTTCTTCTCTGCTCCCCTTCCTATCAGTAAAGGGCACCTCTTGGCATACTCCTGTATCACCAATCCTAGGTGAGCTGCATTAGCTGCCAATTAGCTTCAAGATGTTGGTTATTATCTATAAAGCCCTGTATGGCATAAGGCCTATATATCGGAGTGTTGTGACTGGAAGGATTGACCCTGCTGGGAGTTTTGACTCTGATGCCTCTGAAGATGGAAGGTTTGAGCCTGCTGTGAATGTGGAGTCTGAATTATCAGAGGACACAGATGTGAGCCAGGAGAATGAGAGATTGTCGGAGAAACAATCCACTCTAGAACCTTCGACTTCGTACATGACAGCAGCTGATCCACAAAATGAGCCAGAGGCTTCTAGTGAGGAGGAAACTGACAGATGTTGGCTTGATGCTAGAACTAGGAGAAGATTGAAACGTCAATCACAATCTGAAGGGAGGCGTCAGGCCAGACATTGATTAGAGAGACTGACACGCCCATACGGGAGATTTAAGGAGGCGTGCTGACTCTCAATCTTTGCTTGGAGCAAAGTGAAAAGTGAGGATACCTTTGAAGCAGCCGTTGTGATTTATGAACAATTCTGAGTTGCCAGACAGATTCTGGGAAGACTGCCAAGGACTGGAAAACAGTACTGTTAACTCTTTAAAGTCTGGTTTTGTTCTTGTTTGAATATTTTGAACTCTGGAACTTTGTATGCTCACCTGTGGATACAGGTGAGACATAACATCTGAGAGTGTCTCCAACTGTTTCTGCCCGTCTGCATGTTCCAGTTTCCCTGAATTAAATATTGCCATATTGTGGAACCTAGGAAGTGTGCATTCTATGTTGTGACCCTCACCCTCTGGAACGGCATCTCCCACACAGATGGCATTCCCTCTCCTAAAGTTTAAAAACCTGGCTTTGGCCCAAGTTTCGGATTAATGCTTACTATTTGTTCAGTGGCTCCTATTTTGTTGATTTTGTTGAACTCTGTTTGATTTAATATTTGTACCTCTTTTTATATTTTCTCTAGTTTTGTTTGCTGCCAAGAGTCCCCTGGAGTTGGCCAGCCAATTAATTTAAATAAATAACAATACCAGAAGATTTCTTTTAAGATACTGAGATCTTATCAATAAACTATTGCAATTACAGAACAGCTACTGTATTTTGACGCATTCTACCTGGAAAAATCATCATAATTTGCTATATTGGAATTTCATACTAGTCTGTGATGTATATATCCACTACATCCAAGTAAATATAAAAACATAATCCTAACCTTGTGGGTCAACTTCTTTAGCCAGTTTGAGCGCATCCGAGTTGGCCAAATCCATATTGGCTGGAGTCACAGCAAGAATCAAGCTGCTCTCTCTGCTAATGAACTGCAAAATCATATCTTTGATCTGGTATTCTATATCCTGGGGTTGGTCACCCACTGGCACTTTAGTGATACCCGGAAGATCAATCAGAGTCAGATTCAGCACTGAAAAGGAAATCAGCAAAGACTAAGAATCTCACCTGAAATATGCTGTTTTATCTTAAAGTCAACTTTGGACCATAGGGGGGGGGTGTCCATTAATGCCAAGAGCAAGCTCATTTAAATGAAAGAAATGGAAATTAAAAAATAAAAATAAATTAAAGTCATCTTTATAACTGTCTGACTCAGCTTTTAATTATTATAATAGGTTGTAACATTATTTCCAAAGAATACAAAAGAATTCCATCTTGAGAGGGTATATATCATTCTTTTCAGTTTTTCCGGAAGGTAGACTTTTGCTGCTAGCAACATTGTTAAAAAAAGCACTTCCATTTTTCCTCACTGCAGTTACAAACTCATTTTCTCTCCTTCCTCATTAAAATTATATAATTCTCCTTATTCAATTATTTTAATTAGCACATCCAAAAATCCCCATTCACACTTTCAAAATGCTTGAGGTGGCCAACTATACTTTTAAAAATGAAGCATTTTGTGAAATCCAATGCCCCAAATATTTCAAATTGAAATATCTTGTACATCCCTACCCTCAAGTAGTGTGTGTGTGTGAGAGAGCATACATATAGATAAATAGAATAGAAGCTCCTTGGGCAGTTTGAGCTTTCTGAGTTGGTATAGAAAGAACATTCTTTGTTGTGCTTTTTTGATGTTTTTGATGTTAGGTGTCCATTTTAGGTCTTGTGATATGATAGAACCTAGAAATTTGAAGGTCTCTACTATTGATACTGTGTTGTCTAGTACTGTAAGAGATGGTAATATGGGAGGGTTTCTCCTAAAGTCTACCACCATTTCTACGGTTTTGAGTTTGTTCAGTTCCAGATTGTTCCGGTCACACTATGATAAATATCAGACAGCTAATTAGATCAAAGATGAGATTCTCAAAATCGTCTTTTCCTTACAAAGATAATGAGATTGAAAGTTATTTTCAATGTTTGGGGTCTGATTTATCTCCTGACTTTGTTCTAGTGGAACTTTCTTCATTCTTTCAATATCATCTCTTCAATAAATAGGATAATTGTTACTACTGTCCTCAACTTACAAACAGTTGCTTAATGATTGTTCGAAGGTATGTTATTTAAGACCTCTCCTTGAAATTATGACTGTTGCACCAGCTTCTGTGGTCATGTGATCACATTTCAGGCACTTGGCAACTGACTTACATTTACAACTGGTTGCAGCATTCTACAGTCACGTGATCGCATTTTGCAACATTTTTTGCCTTTTAAAAAAAGGCAGAAAATATCCAATGGATAAGCTGAGTTTAACTTATGATATGATTCACTTAATGACTATATGATTTGCTTAACAACCACAATTATTTTCGTGACAATTGTCATAAAAATGGTCATAGAGTTCGGTCATGTGGAGACCTGACTTATGATTGCAACAACTTAGAACCAAAACTCCAGGCTCAACTGTGGTTGTAAATCTAGGAGTACTTGTATCTATTTTCCAGAAAGGCTAAGAATGCATACATTTTCTGAATAATATTTTCCAAATCTCCATCTTTTTTCCTAGATATTAAGAAAATACAATGTTCAACTTTTACAAAAACTCACAACACTTACCATGTGGTGAATATACCCTCAGGTTAATAGGAATAGGAGAAATGCCTTTGTTTGTTCCTGTCACCCTGTCAGTCTCTGCTTCAATCTCCTGTCGGACTTCATCAAAATCTGTAAATTTCTTAGATTTGCAGTGCAAAAATTCTGCATATTCTAAATGAAAAGAAATATCTCATGTGAAGCTCAAATACAAATCTAAGAGAATTTGTTGAGAGCTCACATTAGAATTATTATCTATTATCACAATTTAACCATACCAAATACTTCATCGTGTTTACTAATTTTTAAGGCATGATTGAACATGTAAAATACTCTAAATCCAAGAAGAAACTATACATGAATATAACATTCACAAAAGAATTTGGATTATTTTTTAAGCATAAATGAAAGGACCACATACCTGTTTTAGAAAAGATAAGCTGAAGAATGAGAGGTCTTCGGGTAACAATTCCAGATCCACGGGGCAGGAAATCTCTGCAAATATATTGACAATATATTACTATGATAGCTTAAAACAGATACTATGAACAAGAAATTTTACTAAGAAATTATTTTAAATGTATGTCATCAGATATATGATACACTGCAAGTGTCCAGAAAGCATTCCATACCCCAAATCTTAGTATACATAGACTGATAGCTCATTGACGATAAAATTTTCACATCAAGTGAAAAACTAATTCTGCCAAGACCCAGCAGTCAGACTAATTCTCATCTTCTCTTCATTTGACTTCATTTATTTAAAGATGGACAAAAAATAAAAGGGTTTGGAATCCTGAACTTAATCCTTATCTAAAAGGAGAAATGGTCAAGAATTGAGGCATGGCTTGTATGTAAATATTATAAATATTTATGTAAATATTGAATTTTTTATATAAAAAAGAGCAACTTTTACCCAAAATCAGGCAAAGCAGGCAGGCAGATTGAGTTGCTCACAGAATCACAGATTCAGAGATCTATCTTTCTGCCATTGGCTACCTTTGTCTATCACATAAAATTTGCTTTCAAGCAAACTCATGTTTGCTAGTAAGCAAACCCACAAAATTAACTCACAACACACCATGTATGTAAATATTGCATTTTGTATTAAAAAAGAACAACTTTTACCCAAAATCAGACAAAGCAGGCAGGCAGATTGAATTGCTCACAGAATCACAGATTGACTTAGAGATCTATGATTCTGCCATTGGCTACCTGCACTGAATATTAGAAGCTTCAGTCCTAAGGAAGGTTCGGCTCTGCTTAGAGGCAAAGATTTAAAGATTAGTTAGAAAGCAAGAAATCCAACGATTTCCTGCTTTCTAGCTAATTTAAATCTCCCGGTACAGCAGAACAGCTGATGGTCGGGAAGAAAAAAAAGGAAAAATAGCAACTTAGCAGACAAGTTTGCCAGGTAAGGAGTGAGTAGGCTAGGGAGGGTTCCCACGGGCCATGTGGGCGGCGCAGCCTTGTGTTCCTGCACAGCCTGGATTAATTGCTTTGGGGGATGCGCTCTGGGGGTGACATTTCTCTGAGGACCACCAAAATTTTCTCATGGACACCAGTGGGTCACAGCCCACCGGTTGGCAAACATTGATCTGGATAATTATTTTTATTGGATTTAACAATATAAAATATAAGCAATGTATGATAAAAAAAAATCCAAACTACTAGGCCTCCATAACATCAAGAGCTGTTTAAAAAGAAAGGTTTTCAGAAGTTTCGCAGAAGCCAGGAGAGAACTGATGGCCCATGGGCCGGATGCATCACACAGAGGCCATGCCCACCCCAGCTCCATGAAGGGAAAAAACGTCATGATACATCACGTGATAGGAACGTGACAGCACAAGTTTGACACCTCCATTCAAAGTCATCTTCAACAGTAGCCAGACAAACATTATAGGGGTTATGTAGTCCAATTACATGTTGATAACAGCATAATTGTTGCCAATGACTCCATCCATGCAGGGACATAACCTGGCCATCTTGTCAGTTTTTACTTGTTATTTCAGATGTGAGTCCAAGAGGATCACCAAATTTCATAGCCTCTCCACAATACTGTCCAGAGCCAAAACTTAATTAGATGTTTCAATGAAACAAAATGTTTATCAACAAACAGCAGATTCAATCTTCCGGTTGGACTCCCTCGCTGACTAACCGAAGTCCACGATTGTCCACAGCTTAGGTTCATGCTTTTCCATCAGAGGGTCCCGATCATCCTGATTTGGGACTGGAGCCACCCTGGAGGATGGTGAAGGGGGAGACCGCTAGCTGGGTTGAGGGGAGCCGCATCTCCCTTCCTTGGCTTGGCAAATACTCTGAAGACGGCAGTAGTGGTGGCCAATAGGGCCACCCTGAAGAGGTGAGTTGTCCGGGATAAGATTGTGCAGGAGTGGTGAAAAAGAGGATGGCACAAAAACCAGGAGAATTGGGCGCAACTTTCAAATACAAGGTACCCCAGAATTAAATCACAATTTTTTTTAAGAGAGTTAATTGAAGTGGCAAATAAAGAAGTGAAAAAAGAAATTGTTGACAGCTTAAAATAGCCTTGAATCCTAAAAGGAAGCCGCAAGAAGATTCTTGTTTAAACTGGATAAACTCTGACACTAAACAGGCATAATTAAAGCTGTACTTGTCAAGGGGGAAAAAATAAGAAAGAGTAATTGATATTTGGACTTACTGGAACTTTAAAAGCCCAAACTACAGAGAAAAAGTGGGAGAGAAAAAAAGAGTTGATTTTGGACATAATGGAGAGTGCCATCTAGGGCAAAAGGAAAAAGGAATTTCTTGTTTCTCTTTTTTTAAAAAAAAGCCTGATTCTTTTAAGGGCTCACTTGATACAAAGTAACTGAAATTATGATACAATAAAATAGAGACCCTGGAAAATGAAAGTGGAATATTGAACACTAAAACGAAAAAAGGAGGAAAAAGCTATTTTTGGACTGTTTGATAATCTTGGTATAAACTTTAATTTATGGACATTGAACTATGAGATGAATCTGGAAAACCTAAAAGAGGAATTAATAAAAGCTGATCATTGGAACTAATTTTATAGACATTGGTTGAATCAAGTTATTGCACAGAAGTGGAAAAATGGCAGAATTGTTCTTGGAATTAAAACTGGAACTTAGAAACATGAAAGGAATGTTACAAGAAGACAAATCGCTTTGCCCTGCCTTACAATTTTTAGAAATGGTGATCTTAGAGCATGAAGAACGAGGAATGCCAGAAGAGGAGCTGACTAAAGAAGAGGCCATCTTTAATGAACATTTGAAACAACAAAAGTTAAAGAGAAGGGGGAAAAGAAGGGGAATTAAAAATAGGTTTGAAATGGTAATTAAAAAGTGGTTTATTTTAAAAAACCAAACAAAGTAAAAGGAAACAGCAGAAAAGGGAATTTCAGAAGGGAGGGGGACAAAAATTGGAGTAAAAAAAAGATGGGAAGAATGAAGGGAAAAAGAGACAATAAGAGACAGGACTAGGAAACAAAGAAATATGGAAATCAAATAAAAAATGAAAAGAAATTGTTTAAAAGACATAGAGATAATGGTTAAGAATTCAGAAAGGAGACTCTCCAAGTTGATGAGGTGCAGTATAAATGAATTTGAAGTAATAAATCAATTAGAAAATAGTAATATACAGATCATTAAAATGAGAGATTGGAACAGATATTGTTTTGTTATTTCAATGTTTGTTTTTCTTTTTTATGGAATTATATACAGAGTTAAATGGAATAACTGTGGAAAAAGGGGAAATTATGATGAGTTTATTAACTATGTTTAATGAATTTATAAATCACAGCTGAAATGAAATATGAGGATTGTGATTGAGAGAATAATATCAGTTGTTATGATGAATTGAATAGATTATTTTTTCTATTTAAAATAAATATTTTTATATAATTAAAGGGGAAAATTGCAGGCCCTGACTTGAAAGGTATATATGCAATGTTGGAAGTTTACTGTTATTAATTTTTAGGTGATAATTAAAAGTTAAATAATTAATAGGATTTAAGGGGGGATTAATTACATGATATGTAAGCTATAGGGGTGGCACATTCAAATTGGCAAAAGTAGGGGAAATTTTCTTTTTGAAATGTTTGAATTGAGATTGAACTTTTGGAATGATGAATTAAGTATACGCGATGAAATTGCAAACCTGACAGAGAAAACCATAAAGTATAATGAATATGAAGATATGAGTCATTTAAAGTTTAAGGAAATAGATTAAGTAATGAGTTGAAAAAATATATAAAGCTGGAGGAAAGTATATGATAAAAATGATAGAAAATATGAAAAGTAATGGTAAGATATGAAATTAAATGTGAAAGATGAATATGAAATTAAAGCCATGTTTGGACGAAAATGTGTTAACCTGGAATCATGCTGCTCACTTGAAAAAGGATATTTTTAATATGTGGAAAGCTGAATAAAATTTTTATTAAAAAGAACCAAACAAACAGCAGATTCATCTTGCTTTGGTTTAAATTGACTTGTTTGTTCCAATCCAATTCCTGATAACTACCAGGCACTAGTTTATTGCAGGGTGGATTTGATTTAAACCAAGTTGTGATTTAAAAAGTCTTGATTTAAATCAACTTGATTCAAATCATAATTTTTAAAGAGCAAGTGTCATCTCTGCCCAACAGCGGCTCCTCCTCTGACCCGCTGTTGATTCACCAACAGTCCCATTCACTTTAATGGGATGGCTGGTGATGTGGCAGTGACACAAGATGAGGGATAGGGCATTGGTTCTTACCTGATATGCCCATTCTCTGGGAGCTGGTCAGGGTAGTATTTCAATAGGCTGAGGAAAGTTGAGGACACTCGCACTTGCTGCTTGTCCCCAGTTTAGTGAAGGCAAAGTTGTAGATTACTCCGCTGTACTCTTCACGTTGCTCATCATGCTTGACCAGGACCAGACCCAGACCCAGACCCAGACAGTCATCTGGGTGGGGCTGGATGCTCATCACAGCTCCCAGAGAATTGGCCTATCAGGTAAGAACCAATGCTCTTTCTCCAGTGAGCTGTTCCGAACATCCAGGTCAGGGACATACCCAAGCTGGCATGTCCTTACGGGAGGGCCTCCGTCTGGTTTGGAATCTCCCTCAATGTGTGAACCTTTTGTAGGACACGTCTGCCAAAGGCAGCTTCCACTGATACAAAAACATCCAGTTTGTAATGTCATATGAGGGGTGATGGTGACAACCACGTTGCTGCCTGACAAATTTCAGTGATAGAGGCTTGTGTCATCCAAGCCGCTGATGTGGCTGCATTCCTGGTGGAGTGTGCAGTGATTCCTCTGTGCAATGGTAATGTCTGGAGTTCATACGTCTTTGCAATAGTGGCTCTGAGCCATCTTCCCACCGTTGAAGCTGTAAATTTTCTCCCTAGGGTGGAGAGTTGAAATGAGACAAAGAGGGCCTCTGTCTTTCTGTGGGCAACAGTCCTATTGATATAAATGTGGAGGCCCCTATGCACATCTAGGGAATGCTACTGTCTCTCAAATGCATGAGTTGGTCTAGAGCAGAAGTTGGGAAGAATCAACTCCTGCTTGGTGGAAAGAAATATTGACTTTGGGTATAAAAGTCGGGTCTAGGCGAAGAATCACTCTATCTGAGTGAAAAACACAAAGGTCCTCTCTCCCCGAGAGAGCAGCTAGCTCAGATATTCTCCAGGAGGAAGTTATAGCCACCAGGAAACCCACTTTATATGTTAGAAGGTGAAGGCTGTTAGTTCTCAATGGTTCAAAAGGTGGTTTGGTGAGCGCTATAAGAACCTTATTCAAATCCCAAGTGGGGTCTTGGCCCCCCTGTAAGAAGCTATGTACTCTCAGATGATAAGTGAGAGATTTTAAGTCACCGCAGGAGAGGACTGAGGCTAGGGCTGCTACCTGCCTATGCAGAGTATTTGGGGAGAGGCCATTGTCTAAGCCCTCCTGTAGAAAGTCCAGTATATCTGCCACCAATGCTGAGGTGGGATCTATCGCCTTTTTGTCACACCATCTACAGATCTTCAAAGTGGTGTTATAAATACGGATCGTGGATGGTCATCTTGCAGTCTGAATAATCTCAATGACTTTGGTGGAGAGCTTCTCACCCTTCAGATGCCTTCGCTCAAGCGCCAGTGGCCAGATGGAGCCATTGTAGTTCTGAATATTGAATGGGCCCCTGGCTGGGGAGACCCTGTCCAGAGGAATTCTTCAAGGATCAGCAATCAAGAGGTCCATGAGGTCCATGAACCACAGGTGTTTGGACCAGCAAGGTGCCAGTAAAAGAATTTCTGCCCTCTCCTTTAATAGTTTCCTAATGACCATGGGTATCAGGGGGAGGGGACGGAATGTGTATAGGAGGCCCCGGGGCCAGGGACAACAGAGAGCTTTGACTCCCTCCACTCCCTGAGCTGGGAACCTCCAGAAAAACCTTGGTAGTTGTGCATTGAGGGGCAAGGCAAAGAGGCCCGGAAGGCCGAACCAATCCACCATCTCTCAGAAGAGGCTTGGGTGCAGGCGCAACTCGGAATGGTAGACAGCGGCCCTGTTCAATCAGTCTGTTTGGATGTTGTGCTGTCCTGAGATATGCTCCACCTTGATGGATTGGAGATGTCTTTCTGCCCAATGGCAAAGCCTTTCCACCTCTCTCATGAGAGACTTTGAATGTGTGCCCCCCCCTGCCAATTTATGTGGACTTGGTGGCCACATTGTCTGTGAGAAGGACGGGCTGTCCTTGAATCTTGTGCTGGAACTTGCGGAGGGCCAGGTGGGCTGCCCTGAGTTCCAGCCAACTGATGCTGCAATTTATGTCTGTTGGAGCCCAACGACCCTGTGCTACTAGAGACTGACAATGAGCTCCCTAACTGTAGAGACTGGCGTCGGTTGTAATTGTCAATCGGTGTGGCTCTCTGAAGAGACAGCCCTTGATGATTTTTCTGGAGGTCCACCATTGGAGGGAAAGGACCTTCAGTGGGACTAGAAGCAGAAACCATTTTAAAGCCCTCACATAGAGTCAGGCCCAAGGGACTATTGTGATATAGGAAATCATCTTTCCAAGCAGTTGAGGTAACTGGGCCAAAGGCAGGTACTCATTTGAGTCTGAATGCATGCGGACAATTCCCTGATACCAGTTTGACGGTCCTGTGAGAGAAAAACCTCACTTGTCACTGTGTCAATTATGGCGCCCAGGTGCAGAAGTGAAGTGATAGGCTTTAGATGTCTTTTTTCAGGTTGACTGAAAAGCCATGGTCCCAAATGACCCGGAACGTGGTTCATAGATCTATTTCTGCTTGCAGATGAGACGGGGATTGTATTAAAATGTTGCCTAAATAACATTGTAGATGAACCAGTATGCTCCTGAGATGTGCCATAAGGGCCACCAGCACCTTTGTAAAGGTCTGGGGAGCTGAAGCCGGGCCAAATGGTAGGACACTGTACTTATAATGGCAGTTGGCATAACAAAACTGCAGGAATCTTCTGAGTGAAGATCTTATCAGGATGTGCAGGTATGCTTTGGTCAGGTCCACTGAAGTCAGGACGTCTCCTTGCCTAAGATTTAGAAGAATAGATTGCAGGGAACTCATTTTAAATCTCCTGTATATTAGAAAGCAGTTCAGGCGCTTTAGGTCAAGAATCGCCCTCCACCCCCCTTGAACTCTTTGGGACCACAAAGAGGAGGGAATAGAACCCTTGCCCTTACTGATATGGTGGAAGTGGATGAATGGCATGGATCTCTAGCAAATGTCAGATTGCGGTCTCCATGAGGTTCCTCCTTGTGGAATCTCTTGAAATCAGGCATGGCATAAAAAAAGTTTAGGGGTGTAGAGGGCGGAGCTGGCATCGTGACGATCTGGCATGCGATCTTGGAGGTCTGAGATCACTGCCAATATCATTGCTCCTGGATGGTCCTATCGGATCTAAACCATCCCGAAGAGACGGTGAAAGTGAAGAACGCATCCTGTTGATCCCAGGGATACCGCAAAGTCCCAGGAAGATCCAGGAGAAGTTCTTCTTGCCAGCGGCAAAGAGGCAGCCATTAAAGCTGCTGAAGTTGGGACAGCTCCGAAACAGAAGAGAGCAGAAAGAGAGAGTGTGCCGGTTTGGTGAGAACTTTTTTTTATTCTAAGATCTGAAAGAACACCCTAAGGAAAAGAAAGAATCTGTAAAAGTTTTGAGAGAAGTGATTAAGCGGCAATTTTAAACAGGAATGTCAAAGTAATGGGTTTTTTTGTTTTTTTTTCTTATTGCTGGATTTTCTATATACGATCTTGTATTTTGAAACTGGACTGGTTTTTTTGTTTATATCTATTTTTTTCTTCTCCTTTTTGATTTTGTAATATTTTAGGCTAGAGGCTCCCTTTAGTTAATTCATTTTTAAAAAATATATATTTTTTTAATTAATTCTCATTATATCTTGCTCGGAAAAGGAGGGGGAAATTAAGAGCAAAGAAACTTTGTAACACTGCCAACTAGAGGCTTGAAAATATTCTTTTCCCTGCGACCAGACAAAGCTGAGAAAGAAAGAACTGAGATTCTTTTTCAAGGACATTGCTATTTGATAAGATAGAGGGAAGAGCATGAGAGAGTATTATTGCAGGTGCTCTTCTGGGATTCTATCAACAGCTGGAGTCTGGTGTTGAAATGTGGGGGGGGGGGGG
>NW_020769395.1:160764-173151 GCF_900518735.1 Pseudonaja textilis
TTTTTTGGGGGGGGGGGGGAGTCCAACCTCTACGTTTGCTTTTTATTTTAAAGGGAAAGCCTTAAAACCCTTTTTTTCTCCTTTCCTGGTATTTTTGTTTTTTCATCTACCTTTTTGGTTTATTCTTATGCACTTTTTTCTGTTTGAGACCTTTCAGTTGGATTAAGGTGTTGAAGAACCTGAATAATTTTTCCCTTTTCTTTTTTTTCTTTTTCTTTTTAAGCTCTTTTTCTTTATCCTACTATTGATTGGATTAAGGTATACAAGAACCTGAAGAAATTTTGTCCTCTTTTTTTCCCTTTTTTTTCCTTTTATTATTATTATTATTGGGCTTCTTTTTTTTACTATTTTTATTTTGAACTATAATTGGTTACTTCACAATTGGATTAAGGTTTAGAAGAACCTGAAGATTTTGAATTGCTTAAAGTGAGTAGGAAATTTACAGCTCCTGGTTCTTCAACTTCTACTTCTTCCTCTCCACCATCTGGAGGACAACGTTCAATACAGACAATGTTAAAGCAAGAAAAAGAACAAGAAAAAGTGACTCTGCAGATTATTATGCAAGGAATTCAAAATATTCAAGCAAGATCAGAGAATATTGAAAAGAGAATAGAGAACATCGAACAAAAAACAGAGAACATTGAACAAAGAACTTAGAACATTGAACAAAGAATAGGGAAAACAGATGAAAAAGTGGAGAACATCCAACAAATGATGTTGAAATATGATGAGAAATTCCAAAAAATTGAAGAAGAAGATAAACAAAGAGACAAGAAGATTGGAGATATAGATAATAAATTAATGGTGGTTGAACAAGATAGAAGTGGTATGTTGAGATGGGAGATGGATAGATTAGAATTCTATCTTAGATTCCAAAACATAGAGGAAGGAAAAGGACAAAACCTAGCTGAGATGGTAGAAATACTAGCTGAAGCTTTGGAAATAACTCAAGAGATGATGATGGATGGAATAGATGAGGTTTATCGAGTTTTCACAAGATATGCAATGAGAAATAGCTTACCAAGAGAAGTTCACATTAGATTTACAAAGAAAGCCATTAAAACGCAAATATTGCAAGTGGCAAAAGAGAAAACATTGAAATATAAAGACAAGGAGATTGTGGTCTTGAAACAAATACCCAGAAGAGTGAGAGAGATGAGAAGAGAATACCGATTCCTGACTAAAATGCTGCTTAAGAAAAGAGGTGAATTACAGATGGCTGATTCCAGAAGGTTTAATGTTCACATGGCAAGAACAGAGACACAGATTGACTCAATTGAGAAAGCGGTATTATTTTATACAGAATTTTTTGGAAGGAAAGAGGAAGAGGCAGAAAAAGAGATCTCATTAATTGAATTCCAAGAGGACTGCCAAATGGCGACTGAAAAAGAAGAAGACGCAGTAGGTGGAAAGGTGGAAGCCAAAGAACAACGTGAATTAAGATCTACGAGAGCTGCTAAACCTAACTATAAAATATAACCATGGAAGAGAAAAAAATGATTACAATTAATATAAATGGACTTAACTCAGCCGTTAAAAGAAGGAAAACCTTTCATAAATTGGAGAAATTAAAATTGATATAATCTGTATACAAGAAGTACATATTAAAAAACAATATGAACAACTGTTGGAACAGCCAAAATTAGGGAAAATATTTACTTTCTTGACCCAATGTAAGAAAAGAGGAGTGGTTTTATATATTAAAGAGACCACCCCAGCAAAATTGATCTATACTGATGATGATGGAAGAATACTAATGCTGGAAATAATGGACAATAATATGAAAACACTCCTGATTGCAATATAGCCTCCGAATGACAAACAAGAAGAATTCTACAAAAAACTACATACGAAAATAATTGAACTTGACTATGCTAATATAGTTATGATGGGAGATTTTAATGGAATTGTAGACAACAAATTGGACTATACAGCACAGAAAACAACAAAGCAAAACAGAAAGACTCTCCCTAAATCTTTTTTTAAAATGGTAGATGAAATAAACTTAAAAGATACATGGAGAGAAAGAAATGCTAAAACTAAACAATATAGCTTCTATTCAAATAGACACTTATCATGGTCCAGAATAGATATGATATGGATGTCAACAGAATTAATACCTAACATTCAAGAAATAAATATTGAAACAAGTACTTGGGCAGATCACAATCCAATGACAATTAAATGGAAAGGACAAAAAAGAAGATCTAGATGGACGTTAAATAATACTATTTTAAAGGAAAAAGACTTCACACAGTGGATGGAGAAAGAATTGGCCTTTTTCTTTAGAGAAAACAAAAAAGAAGATACATCAATTCAGAATGTATGGGATACAATGAAGGCATATGTTAGAGGCTTGGTAATAGACTATAAAAGGAAAAGGAATACTATGAAAAGAGTAGCCTCTAAGGCCCTAGAGGATAAGCATAACAGACTTGAAAAAGAGCTACAGAAAATGCCACAGAAAAAGGACATCAAGCTAAAAATGGATATAATTAAACACAAAATGGGTCAAATAGAAAAAGAAGAATTAGCACAGAAAATTAGAGGTGCTAAACAACTACTTTGAAGAGGCAAACAAACCAGGTAGACGGTTAGCATACAAATTGAGAAAGGAGAAAGAATCAAGGAAAATATTGCAATTAATAGATGACCAAGGCCCAGTTTGCCATGGTAGCAAAGAGAAGAAGGAAATCATTCAAGACTTCTATGGGAATTTATATATGCAAGAGAATAGTTGTGAAGAGAGAGTTAAGCAGTCCTTACAGAATGCTAATTTACCTCAGATACCTAAAGATACTGAAAAAATGTTAGAAAGCAACATAACGATGATGGAGTTAACTGAAGCACTCAAGAAGCAAAATAATGGAAAGGCACCAGGCCCAGGTGGACTTCTGGCAGAATTTTATAAAACATTACAAGAATCATTGAATCTTACATTGCTAGAAGTTATGAATGAAGTTAGGTTAAAGAAGAAGATACCTAAATCATGGTCAGAAGTCTATATTACACTTATTCCTAAAGAGGAGGCCGACCCATTACAAATTAAGAACTATAGACCCATTTCTTTACTAAATGCAGATTACAAAATCTTTGCTTCAATATTGGCAGAAAGACTTAAAAAATATTTTAAATTTTATCCATCCTGATCAAAATGGATTTCTGCCAAAGAGACAAAGACAATATGAGAGTAATCTTGGACACCTTGGAATATTACGAGGCACATCCTGAAAAACAGATGGCTCTGATATTTCTAGATACACAGAAGGCATTTGATAATGTGAATTGGCGATTCATGTTATTACAGTTGGAACAGATGGGTTTTGCTAGAAAATTTATCCAAGCAATAGAAGCTATATACTATAAGCAAATGGCAAAGGTAATGATAGAGGGAGAGCTGATAGACTCTATCAATATAAGAAAAGGAACAAGACAAGGGTGCCCACTATCACCTTTGTTGTTTGTGTTAACTTTGGAAGTGTTAAACAGAAATATTAGAGATGAAAAGAATATAAAAGGAATGAAAATCAAAAAGGAAGAATTTAAGTTACAAGCATTTGCGGATGATCTGGTTTTCATTTTAGAAGTCCCTTTAGAAACAGCATCAAAATTGATAGAAAAGATAAAAACATGCGGAAAGGTGGCTGGTTTGAAAATAAATAAAGATAAGACAAAGATTTTGACAAAGAATATGCTATTAAGACAAAAGGAAAAACTGGCAGACCTATTGAAAATTCAAGTCACGAATAAGATCAAGTACTTGGGGATATATTTGACAGCAAGATGTAGTACATTAAAAGAAAATAATTCTATTAAACTTAAACAGCAGATAGCGCTAGATTTGGCGAAATGGGAAAACTTACAACTGTCACTAATAGGGAGAATTTCAACAATCAAGATGAATATATTACCCAGAATTTTATATTTGTTTCAAACAACTCCAATTAGGCTTGGAAAAGACTAGTTTGAAGATTTAAATAAAATTGTGTTGAAATATATATGGCAAGGTAAGAAAGCCAGAATAAAGTTAAAACTTTTGCAAGATGCTAGAATTAGAGGAGGATTTGGTTTGCCTAATTGGGAATTGTACTACCAAGCTACAAATCTGATGTGGGTTAAGGAATGGATAAAACTAAGAAATGCTAGATTGTTGACATTAGAAGGACATGATCTGTTGTTGGGGTGGCATGCTTTTTTATGGTACAAAGGAACTAAAACACAGGGGTATTTTAGAAGACATTATATACGGGAGTCTCTGTGATTAAACTGGGAGAAGATTAAAAGACAATGTTATTTGAAAATTCCAGTCTGGTTATCGACTATTGAAGCATTCTCGTATCCTATAATATACAAAAAGGAACAAACAGTTAGATATGGTGAAATACTGAATGAAAAGGGTGAACTTAAATCTATGCAAAAACTAGAGGAACAAGGTATAAAGATGAATTGGTTTTCATATGCGCAAATACATTCAAGGTATGATAAAGATTCTAAAACAGAAGGTTTCTATGATAAACTGACTGACTTAGATAAGATTTGACAGGTACTGATGAAAAGATGATTAAAAAATTGTATGGATATCTATTAGAAATTAAACTAGAAGAAGAACAAGTTAAAGAAACTATGATTGCTTGAGGGAAGAATTTTGGATATGGGATTGATTTAGAGAAATGGCAAAAATTGTGGTCTCAAAATTATAAAATGACAATGTCAACAGCATATAAAGAAAATTTGTATAAGATGTTTTACAGGTGGCATTTCCCCCCGACAAGAATAGCAAGAATGTTCAAGAATAAATCCGAAAAATGTTGGAAATGTCATCAGACACCCAGCTCATATTACCATCTGTGGTGGACTTGTGCGGATGCTAAAAAATATTGGACTAAAATCCACATGTGGTTGGAAAAAATGACAAAAAAACATAGACTTGAAACCAGAGATATTTTTATTGGGAATTTTACCTGAAATATATAGTAAAGACTTGAAATATTGGATTGTAAATGTATTAACAGCGGCTAGGATTGTATTTGCTAAAAACTGGAAAAATGAGAAAATACCATCACAGGAGGAAATCATTAAGAAAATATTGGAATGTGCTGAAATGAGTAGATTGACATTTGAAATTAGAGAACAAGAGGATAAACAATTTTATAAAATTTGGGATCTTTTCTATCAATGGTTAGACAACAAAGTACAGTAATGAAATATGTAGATTCTTAGAAAATAATAAATATATAAAGATGTACTTCTTTCTTATAACTACAAAATGATTTTAGGATAGATTTGGGATGATAATATGAACTGTTATAAAATAAATTAAGTAAATTATGGTTATCTTGTAAAACATGAATGAATAAAAGTAGAGTCAAATGATTGATTAATAATGATACTAAGGTATTTAATTTTTGATTGACAATATGAGATTATATGTAATGTAATTGTAATTGAAGACTACGAAATGGAAGCACAAAACAATTTGTAAACCACCCGGCACACTGTATGTACACCTATGGAAGATAGCTTGATGTTTTTATGTTTTGTTTGTTTATATTTGTTTTTAAAAAACCAATAAAAATTTTTTTAAAGTAAAAAGTAAAAGAGATTAAAAAAAAGTTTAGGGGTGTGGAGAGGAACTCTAGAGAGAGACCTGGTCTTATGGTCTCTCGAATCCAGGCATCTGAGGTAGTAGCGTCCTATTGATTGGCAAAAAATGTCAGCCAGCCTCCAAAGGGAGGGTCGGTAAGATGTTTATTTGGAGCGATGAAAGAATATGTTGCAAGCTCCGCGAAAGGGCCTCTTAGCCTGGGCTCGTCTGCCCTATCAGGTTGTTGTCCTTGATGGAAACCAAAGGACCTTTGGGTTCTTTGGAAGTAGCTTCCTTGGTGGGGGGATGAAAGGAAGTCCTCTGAAAGGATTGGACTGGGCAGTAATCTGATCTCCGGGACCAGGAAGATAATATCTTCTTCTTGTCCTGTGTCTCTACCAGGACAGGGTCCAAGGCTGACCCAAACAGTTTTGTCCCATCGAAGGGAACGGCTGCCAACTTCCACTTATGTTTGGTATCTGCCTGCCAATGGCGGAGCCACAGCAGACAGTGGGCTTTCACTTGGGAGGCTATGGCTTGGGATGAGAATTTGACCGTGTTAAGGGTGGCATCCATGGAAAATTCCATGGCCGCCACTAACTTCGCTATGTCCTGGTGGGCTCTGATGTTAGTGGCTGGAATGGAATCCTATAAGTGATGTAGCCACCTTAGGGAAGTGAGTGTGAAAAAAGACACAGCTGTAGCCGCCTCGATGGCCCAGACATCAGCCTGGTGCACCCTACATAGTGCTAGCTCCGCCCTCTTATCTTCTGGTCTCAAAGCATCCCCCATCTCACTGGGCACAGTGGAGGAGGCTGCTAGGGCCATCACTGGATCATTAACTACTGGTGTCTGAAGAGACCCAGTGAGATCCAAACCCGAATTATAAAAAAAATTATCATAAACCGTAAGGTTGGGACAGGAGCCTGTGGAGGCCCACCACATCCACAAACATCTTCGGAACTAGTATGACCCCTGTCTCTGCAAAAAATCAAATCATCCAACTCTCCCATAGTCAGGGCGGGCTCTGGAGAAGTGGAAGGGTTGTCAAGGTGCGCAGTGTTTTTTGCCTTGAACAACAAGGACTTAAATAGTTGCAGGAGGAACAGCCCCATGAATGTAGGCTGTTCCAGGACTAGCCCTTAATCCTCTATCTTTGTCTAGTTGGCCCTCTGCCTCTGATGGGGAGGAATCCGTGTCATCTGATGAAACCTGCGAGTAATGGTCTTGACCCTCTGCTGTTCCCCAATGTCTTGGATGGGATGAGGTGGTGGCTGAAACACCTGCAGATTCCCCATCAGATACGTGGGTTGGGGTGGTACCTGGAAATCAGGGGGTTCTGCTGTGAACTGCATGGGTTGAGGAAACCCATGTTGGAGATGGCCTGACATCTAAGATCACATCTGGCAGGTCTGCTGAACCACTGCGGCGATGACGTGTTTGATTGCCTCTGATAGTCAGGTTCACATAGACGGAGGGATGTCTTGGGGGAGGAATTCCTCTGCGCAGAGCCCTGCTGCAGTTGGGGTGAAGGTAGCCTCAGGCGCCGTTCTGGGTCTTTTGCTTTGTTGAGCCTGTAACCCTGTTTACATGGAAGCAGGGATCCTCGGATCAGCCATGTTGTTGAAAGCTGTTCCTGGGGCCTGAGGGACAAATGCCTCAGGTGCTCTTCTTGAGGACCAAGGTAGGGCTCTCTGGCTGTCACTGCCTGTTAGCGACCGAGAGGTCCAAAGGTGGTGCTGGGACAGGCTCAGGAGTGACTAGGGTAACTGCTGGGGAGGCTGACTGTCGATTCTTTTCAGCCTCCCAAAGACTCCTCTCCAGATGTTTCTCCAGCGCCTTCTGGTGGTGTTCTCATATTTTTCCACTGCCTTTGAGGGCTTCTTGGAGCGAGAGGAATCCTTGGATTTGTTCCTTGTCATGGTTCTAGTAGATATTCTGGACCAGTGGTTACCAACCGGTGGGCCACGGCCGACTGATGGTCCACGAGAAAATTTTGATGGTCCGCAGAGAAATATTCCCCCCAAAGCACCCCCCTAAAGCAATTAATCCAGGCTGTGTGGGAACACAAGGTGGCGCCACCCACATGGCCTGCCTACCCGCTGGCCCCCACCCTTTGGCCAAGCACAAACCTTACCTTGAGAAGAGCCACTGGAAGACCAATGGGGGGGAGGGAAATCCACCCGAGGTGGCTAGCTGACATTGGTGGGAAAGTCAGTCCCATAATCGAGAGCTGCAGAAGTCACAGGACTGGCCCTTTGGTCATCCTGGAGCAGCTGCTCCTCCACCCTGGTGCACTGGCCTGCCATGGACTGGAGCAGCTGCTCTAGGATGACCAAAGGGCCACTCTTGTGACTACTGCATCTCTGGAATATGTGACTGGCCCGTGGTGGGGTTGGAAATCTCCTCTGTAGGGAGTGGCACGTGTAATGTGCAAATTTGCAGGAGGTGCAATGCGCAAAAAGCAGTGCAGGCCTCACTGGCCAGGACGAAGTAATGGTGCTGTTGTGGCAAGAGAGGGCTGACAGCACAGGTGGGCTGAAGCAGTGATGGAGATGGCTGGACAGTGCAGGACCACCGCGCTACTTCCATTTGCTCAGCATCAGCATTCCACCTTCATTCGAGCCCAGCCAAAGTTTCCTCCGCTGCTTGCACTTCAGCGCTTTGACTCCCAGGGACAGGAGTTTGGCCAAGCTACCTGCAAAATAGTCTCTCTTGAAGAGCACTCACAGAGAAAAGCAGCCAGAGTCACTCTCATCTCTCAAGAGCCCAACCAAAGTTTCTTGCGCTGCTTCTGCAAGCACTTCTCGAGAAAGAGATGATTTTGCAGATAGCTTGGCCAAGCTCCTGTCCCTGGGAGTCAAAGTGCTGAAGCACGAGTGGTGCAGGAACCTTCAGCCAGGCTCAAGCGAAGGCGGAATGCTGATGCCGCATAAATACAATAGCTCCCACCCTTTCCAGCCATCTCCATCACCACTTCAGCCCGCCTGTGCTGCCGGCCCCCTCTTGCTGTAACAGCACCATTATCTCATCCTGGCCAGCAAGGACTGCACTGCTTTTTGCATTTTGCACTACCCACAAATTTGCTCATTATATGTGCCCCCCCACAGTGGAGATTTCCAACCCCACCACGGGCTGGTCCCATATTCCAGAGCTGCACTAGACACAGGACTAGTCCCTTGGTCATCCTGGAGTACCTCCTCCAGTTCCTGGCAGGCCAGTGCACCTGGGTGGTGGAGCAGCTGCTCCGGGATGACCAAAGGGCCAGTCTTGTGACTACTGCAGCTCTGGAATATAGGACATACTTTCCTACCAACGTCAGCAAGCCACTGTCAGTCAAAATTCATATTAGTAGTCCGCAGGATTTAAAATTATGAGTTTGGTGGTCCCTGAGGTCCAAAAGATTGGTGACCCCTGTTCTGGACCCTGACTCGCTGAAACAAATGAAGCCTTCTCCTTCCATTGCTCCTGTCTTCCATGGGAGACAGGAGTATTTCTTTGGCTATCAGGCAGTGACTCACCCACAGGGAGTCTGCTCCAAAGTGCGGGCAGTGACTCCTACTAATGACAGTCAGGTCCTTGCAGAAAGATTTAATTTTTTAAAAAAAATTAAAATTCAAAAACAAATTCCAAAAAAATCAAAACAAAAAATCAATTCAAGTTTCAAATGATTTGAAGGTGACCTGTCAAGATTAAAGGACAAAAAAAATTACCAAATGTATCCTGAGTCTGAAAACTCCCTGTGAAATCGCCTCTCAGAAAGGACAGTTTTAATGTGCAGGCTGTCAATGTCCTAGGCGTGAACTGTCCACTGCCCAGCTAGCACTGATTGAGGAAGCCTCTGTACAAAGTGCTATTTCCAAAAAGGTCAGTGGGAAACAGCCTTGAGGCAAGTTTCTACTTTGTAGGAGAAGCTACTTGCTGTAATGGTCTAAAAGCAGCTAAAAGAAAATTTCCTCTTTGGAGCTGCAACAGCAAGGGGGGAAAAAAGTCACCTTTTGGATAGTTTAGATTTCAGCGCGAAAAAAAAGCTGATTCAAAATGGTGCCAGAGGCAATAGCCACCGGCATGAAGTTTAAATCTCAGGCATCCCAGGAAGCCTCGGTGCGAGTGTGGGAGTAAGAATTTTGGGGAAAAAATTAAAAAGGAGGGCGACGCTCTGAGAAGGCACAGAAGAGTGGAACTGCGCTGGAATTACCAGCACTTGCCACTGAAGTCAGCAGAATGATTTTGAAGCCTTTTAAAAGTGAGGCTTCAGCAGCGGAATCAAGCTCCCGCTTTTCACGCCGCTATGGCCCCTTAAAAGGGACCTGCTGCAACTGATGGCAGCTGGTAAAGTCAACGTTGATTGTCAGCAACTGTAAAAATAAAAAATGAAAATGAAAATGAAAATATGCCAAAAAAAAAGGACTGGTCTCACTGAGAAGCCAGAAGTGTTCCGATGATCCTGATCAGTATACACGTCTAGCTTGAATGACAGGCTGAGCTAAACTGGGGGCAAGCAGCTAGTGGCAGTGTCCTCAGAACTTTGCTCAGCCTATTGAATGTCAGACGGACCTACTACCCCGACCTGGATGCTCGGAACAGCTCACTGGAGAAGTGGCAGGCAGCAGGTGAGTGGATGCCCACTAATAGGTGCTGCCATGATGAATCTAAAATGACAGGTGCTCTTTAAATGGTAAGGGCTAACAATTCAAGATGTGCCAAAGTGCCATCTGTTAAGTGTATATGAGGTATCTCAGGATGGGGAAGGCCATGGGAGGGGTGTCTAGTGATAGAACAGACCCTCAAGACCTCCCCAACCCACTAAGATATCTCATGCTTCTCCCTACCTTCCTGCCACAAGGACACACCTACCTTGTAAATACCTGTCTCCTCTCTTTGTTTCTGTTTCTTTGCCTTTAAGGAAGGGAGAGGAGAGTTGGCTTGGAAATGCTTTTCATGCTGAGAATGGGCACTCCTGGGTGCTATAATATTGCACAGGATCAGGCACCCATCACCTTTTGCAGAGAGTCAGGGACCCAGAAACTTTAATTCTCGGCGTGAAAAATGTTTGCCAGTCTTCTGCTCCCCCAACAACTTTCCACTTAACTACTCAATGAGATCTCGTCCCACAGAGCATACTTGCATGCAAATTGGGGGGGGGGGGGGGGGGGGGGGAAGGAGAGAAAGAGAAATCCAATGCAACCTGTTTGCATGTGTGTGTGTGTGTATGGGAGAAAGTGATCCGTATTTCAGCCGGGGCACACAAGTTGCTGGCAGCAGTGTGAGCAGCATGAGCCACCTGAGCAGCAAGGCGGTGGAGGACAAAGCAAGGCAGGGAGGTACGGAACTGCCCCCCCATGCCCCGCACCAGCTTACCTGAGTACCCACCAGCCAGGCACTGAAGTGCTGCAACTACCACCACAGTGAGACAGAGAGAGCAAGAGAGCTCTCCAACCTGTTTTTGTGTTGTATATGAGAGATAGCTATTCATCCTTCAGCCAGGGAACTCAAGCTGCTAGCAGCAGTATGGGCAGCAGGAGCCACTTGAACAGCCATTATCCCCCACTCCCCAACCAGCCTGCCTGGCCAGCCAGGTGGTATAAACCTTCACCATTCTTCTTATCGGCAGCAGCTTGAATGCCCCAACTGAAGCCAGAGTTCACCGCGCTGGGGGAGAAATGAGACGACCTGTTGTCCCGTTTGAGTGGGGAGGACGAGGAGAAAAATGGCGACACCCAGAGAGTACGTCAGGAGGGGCTGGCTCATTGGGGTAGATCATGGCTGCTCAGGTGGCTCCTGCTGCCTCTGCTGTTGCCAGCCGCTTGAGTTCCCCGGCTGAAGGATGGATTGCTCTCTCTCTCTCTCTTACACACGCATACACACACCCAGAGGTTGGAGAACTTGTGCTCTCTCTCTCTTTCCTCTCTGCCGTGGCAGTTGCAGCACTTCAGTGCCTAGCTGGCAGAGAACTCAGGTAAGCCGGTGGGCAGCATGGGGAGAAGCTCCACACACCCCTGCCTTGCTTCGTCTTCCATTCCCCCACCGCCTGCCTTTGTGGCCACCGCACCAGTGTGTTGCTTAGCCTCCTGCTATTTACATACATGGTGTGTTGTGAGTTAATTTTGTGAGTTTGCAAATGTTATGAGTTTGCTTGCAAGCAAATTTTATGTTACAGACTCAGGTAGCCAATGGCAGAATGGTAGATCTCAGAGTAAATCTGTGATTCTGTGAGAAACTCATTCTGCCTGCCTGCTTTGCCTGATTTTGGGTAAAAGTTGCCTTTTTATATAAAAAAAATTCAATATTTACATAAATATTTATAATATTTACATATAAGCCATGCCCAGCCAGTCACATGACCACCAAGCCACACCCACAGAACAGGTTAATAACTCTGAATCCCACCCCTGCCTCTGCGTGTTCTTGTGTGTGTGTGTGTGAGAGAGAGAGAGAGGGGGGGGAGGGAGAGAGAGAGGGGGGGATCAGATCTCTCTCTTTCCCATGAACATCAGCAAGCCACCATCAGTCAAAATTCATATTAATGGTCCCTGGGATTTAAAATTTTGAGTTTTGTGGTCCCTGAGGTCCAAAAGGTCCAAAAGGTCATCTAGACCCCTGCTCTAGATGACTCACTACAGAATGCAGTAGCAATGGCATTGCCTGTCGACTTATTTCCTGTGTAGGTGAACTGATATTGGTTAAAGTTTGATGGAAGGCATGACTTGAGATGTTGAAGAACCAGTCTCTCAAAGCACTTCATCATTACAGACGTTAGTGCAATGGGTCTATAGTCATTCAGGTTGTTTACTGCTGTTTTC
>NW_020769395.1:173551-197451 GCF_900518735.1 Pseudonaja textilis
TGCTCTTTAAAAATTATAATTTAAATCAAGCCTTTTTATTAGTAATTTAAATGATTTAAATCAACTTGATTTAAATCAAATCCACCCTGTTACCACCACATAGGCTGAGGACAAACTACTTCATTTTGCTGCTTTAAAAAGCTCTAAACAGTGAGCTCTTTCAGTACTATGGAGACCTCTCTTAAAGCAGCAAAATGAAGCAATTTGTCTGGCCATTTATAAGGCAGCTGCCATTTTGTCCCCACCCACAAATGTCCCCACCCACAAATGGGTGGACAAAATGGCAACTACATGGTTGCTGCCCACCGCAGCTTTGCTTCATTATGTTGCCTTAGAGAGGTCTGCATTCAGAAGCTTCTGCAGTACTGTGCTGACCACCCAAGGAAGCAAAATGAAGCTATTTGCCTTGTGGCCACCATTTTGCCCCATCGACAAATGTCTCTCAACAGAAATAATGTTTTACTCAAATATTTGCTTTAATTTGTTTAATGTTACATGAAGTTAACAAGTTAATTGGTCAAGATTGTCTGTAAATGAGAGACAAGATAGGACTCCACACATATTAAGTACAAATATATAGCATCAGTATATAACATCCTTGCTTAAAATAATTTTAATCAGTTTTAAAATATTTTATTCATAAAATAAACTCAGAAAAAAATTGGGACATTTCTGAGTAAATGAGCTTCATTTTATGACATTGTATATTGGTTTGAATTAAATTATAAATGCCGGTTCTATGACCACCATATGCCTTCATTCATAGGTGCCTGATCATGACTGATTTTGCTCTTAATATTCCCTCTAAAGTTTAAAAGGTAACAATTAGAGAAGCAGCATGAATTTATAAAATATTTACTTTGGGAAAGCTCATCAATATTGCTTTATTTTGTATGTATCAGGTAAGATTCCCAATAAAAAAATCTCTGGTTTCAAGTCTATATGTGTAATTAGGTGAATTCCCTTTTATACATTAATAAATCATGAAGAGCTAATCTGGTCTAGTGGTTAAGGTACTAGCCTATAAATCAGGAGACTATCAGTTCTACTTCCACCAGTTGGGTTACTTCACATCAACTGGGTGACTTTCTTAGCCCAACTCACCTCACAGGGTTGTTGTTTTAAGCAAAACAGGAAGAGGAATAAAGGAATCTTTATTGCCTTGAGTTACTTATAAAGTAATAAAGGCGGGATAAGAGTCTAGAGAAAATACACTTCTGATCCTCAAAAGAAAAATAATTAATGAAATAATTCTACCCTACATATAAGTAACTTTAAATAGAATAACGATGCAATATATGACAATTGTTGAAAGAAATATCCTTCTGGGTTCAGTTCCAAGTGGGGAAAAAGACACTGGAAACATGGACACTGTTAAGAAAGATGGTTTAATGGTGGACAGCAAGACCACATGGCTTGAAGCTCCAAAGGATGATCACATGCTTCAAGCTGAAGGAAGAGATCAAAAAAAGGGCTGAGGTGCTGAGAGTGCCTGGGTTTTATAACCTTTATTGGGATTTGAATTAGAGTTTGTATTCTGATTGGTTGTCAGACTCCCGTAAGGCCATGCAGGGCACTGTAGGCTGTCCTGAGTTCCAGGCTAGGTTGAGCCTTGCTGGATGATGATGCACTGAAAAGGGCTTTTGGCAACTGCTTTACCTGGAGATCTTTGTTATGTAAAGTATTCTGGCCCAAGCCTTAATGGCCCACCCATTAACAAAGGTGGGGGTGAGTTTCTGCTTCTGAGGTGAGATTCTGCTTCTGAGTTTCTACTCTTTTTAGGGGAAATATTCTGCCTTTTTAATATTTCCTAGAATATTTAAATTTTCTAGGAGAGGTGTGGGTGCTAACTTCCTACAATGGCTTCCACAAGAGGGATCAGTAGCTTGAGATGACGACTATGGCTATGTGGGGAAAAATACTATACTCCACTTATGACCATAGTTAAGCCTAAATTATGGTTGTAATTCAACTTGGTTAAATAGGTCATCCAGAGGTGGGATGCGACCACTGTAACTACCAGTTCGGTGATTTATGATTTGCGCATGCATGCACATATATATATATCGTTGTCAGCTTGCTGCCTGGACAGCTGAGCAGTGCTGTGCAGGTGCACAGAGATTGAAAAAGCACTTTTTTCCTGCTTTTTCAACCACAGCTGTGCCTGGTTGAAAAAACAGGAAATAAAGGTCAAGTAAGAGTTCTATGTCTGCTGCTCTTCAGAGCTACCGATTCTACAGAATCAGACAGAACCAGTAGAATCCCACCCCGGGTCATCACATGAACACACCCATTAAACAACCTTTTTGTAGTAATTAAGAAATGTTATTGTTAACCAAACCAACTCTATCTGTAGAAAGTCAGCACCCACCCCTCTCCTAGAAGAATGGAATATTTTGAGAAATATTAAAGAGACAGAATATTATATTTCCCTGGATGAGAAATGGAGAAACATGCTCTTGGAAAATAGCCCCCACCTTTCTTAATAGCCCTCAGCAGATGTCAGCACTTAGGAGATAGATAACTCTATTCATAAGCAAATACCCTCACCCATGATCCAACAATGGTAGGATTAACCCACCAAGACACAGAGCTTACTACATTGCACAATCTCCTGAAGACATTGCATCATCCTCAGCAACTTCAACCAAACTTAGCTCAGACAAACTCCTGGGATTTGTACATGGTCCCATGGGAGTTTAACAACAGCCAACAGAATACATGTTCTTGCAGAGGAACAGGAACCTCAAGAGCCAAGCCCAAGAGAAGGTATAAAAACCCTTCGCTTTAAACTCCCTGGTCAGCTGCACCAGAACCATTCATGTGCTTCTTTCCAATCAGCCTCCATTTTGTCTTCAGGGCCTTTCTCCTGGCTTGGAACAGAACCAGATGGATATTTCTTCCTACATACCCAATGGGCATTTTTTGCAGGAAACCAGAAGTGAATGCCAGTATTTATGCAAAAGGCCATAAATGTGAGTTGGGTGCCAAGCACCCAAAATGCAATCCCAAGTTCTGATGGCGGCAGCCATCAGAACTTCCACTATCCAAAGCAGATAGTACACAAGTCCAGGTTAATAAGATTTTTAAATTGTTATTCTAAGACTAATGCACCATCTGCACACAAAAGAAAAGGAGGTAATGCTTTTTCTACTCATGCAACTTTTAAGGAAGGGTCTTAAAAACGTATCTTCTGTTTACATAGTAACAAAAATAATTCATAAACAAATTAGTCACTGGAAAGTTTCTGCAAGTGGCAAAGTACTAAAAAAGTGGGACTACAAAGAACGTTAATACACTAGGAGATATTTTGCAAAAGAGAAACTTAAAACGTTACATGAAAAATCACTTCAATTTTCATTATTTATAACATCAGCTGCACAATTACCGATGAAAATATAACATGAGAACCAGACCAAAATTTCCAGGAAACAATGAAGCGGCACCTTCTGAACAAGATAAGGGTAGAAGGAGTACGAAGGTCGCTTCTAGCACCATCCTACCATTTACCCGAAAAGACAGGCGGCGGGGACTCTTCGGACAGCCGCTTCCCTGAAACCTGTCAATGAAGCTGGGAAGGGACGGGAGAGTCCCATCCGCCAAAAAACATCACCCCACCTCGCTATTCCCAAGTCACCCATGACAACCCACTCGGAAACCTCTGTTCGAGACCGCCACTTTTGGTATCTCTGTGAACTTCTTGCTCAGCTAACGCAACTAGCGTAACCGGAACGTTCACGAAATACGATACGTTTTGGCAAAGGAAGTTATTCACAGAGAGCGATTACACTAAGGCCACCTCTAATGGTGGCTGCTTCCGAAATCATCGCTTGAGACAAGCGTGACGTTCTCAGCGGGCATTTCCGCAAACTCCCTCGGCTACTACTATAAGCCGGCCGATCAAAAAACTCGGTCGGCATTTTGCCCTCTCTGACTTCCCTTCGTTGGAACGATCGCTCGACTTACCGGCCGACGAAATTCTCGAGGACCGAGCTCTTCCCCGCGCTCTGACCACCCACCACGGCGATTTGTGGCAGGTCGAGGTGGCAGCTTTGTCCAATAGAGCTGAAAGCATCCTGTAGCTTGTTAACCAGCGGAATCAACTCTTCCATTCCTCGGTTGCCCATAGCAACGACCTGGGGGGGTAAATCCCCCCACACTCCACCGCTTCCTTTCACAGCCCCAGGTAACAACCCACAAACTTCCCCTTTGGATTCTTCTCATCCGGCCTCAGCGACGCCCGTTTGCTCTTCGGCCCGCCCTAAATCTGTCAATCACTATTACTATTGCTTATAGAAACTGTCGTTTCCCGTTCAAAGCCAATAGTAAAGGAGAATTTAGCAGGCTCCCATAATGATAGGTTGACATTTATCTATTATGTCTGTTTCCAGTCAGCATTCTAATAGGACAAATTATGTGTCATTCGACAGACTCTTGGTTCGAACAGCCAATAGCTTTAAGAGCACAATGTATAGTATAATGCTGCCTTAGTATAAACCTGCCCTCCCCTTTTGGCCTCTTTATGTGCTTTTTTAAATTTGGTAAGCGACCTATCCATTTATTTACAACAACAAATCATCAAACCGAGATCACCCCACCCTTCAAGTTATTTTCGCTCTTTATTGGACAGTATTTCTATCCCATGAAGGAAATGGTCAATCACTTCAGTCCAATTTACTTTTCACAGAGTATTTAGCTGAAAGGGCTTGTGATGCATTGTTTTATTGCACTTAAATTACATATTATTGCCATTTGATTTGCTACTAAACTTCATTTCCTCATGGGAAGCATAGGTTGATTGCACTAGCAAGACCATGCTCGCAGTTTTGGTCGCCAGTATTCTAAAAAGATATTGAAACTTTATAAAGAGTGTAGAGAAGGACAACAAACAAGATTAGGGGACTGGAGGCTAAATTACAGGAACTCCATGGATATGTGTAGTCTAATGAAGAGAAAGACTGGGGTAACGTAGCAGCCTTCCAATATTTGAGGGACTGTCAGAGGAGGGAGTCAAATTTTTCTTCAGAAGGCAAGAAAAGCATTAGATGAAAACTTAACAAAGAGAGATCCATTTCTCCAATTAAGGAGAAATTTTCTGACAATGAGAACACTCAATGCTTTCAGAAGTTGTTGGGGGCCCATCACTGGGCACTTTTAAGAAGAGATTGGACAGCTATTTGTCTGAAATGGTATAAGGTCTCCTGCTTGAGCAGGGGGTGGACCAGAAGACGTCCAAATTCATTCCAACTTATTCTGCATTCTATATTCTGATTAATATTAAAATCTTGTACACACATATCTTTAGGAGCCTGGCAACTTTTGTTAAGGTGTTTGGGGTTTTTTTCCCTCCCTGCTTTAGGGTAAACCATTGTACTGTAGGAAGTTATGACCCACCCCTCTCCTAGAAAATTGAAATAGCCTAGGAAATATTAAAAAGGCAGAATATTTCCTCTAAAAGAGTAGAAACTCAGAAGCAGAAACTCACCTCAGAAGCAAAAACTCACCCCCACCTTTGTTAATGGGTGGGCCATTAAGGCCTGGGCCAGAATACTTTACATAACAAGGAACTCCAGGTAAAGCAATTGCCAAAAGCCCTTTTAAGGGCATAAATCATCCAGCAAGGCTCAACCAAGTCTGGAACTCAGGAAAGCCTACAGAGTTGCCCTTCATGGGAGTCTAACAACCAATCAGAATACAAGCTCAAATTCAGATCCCAACAGAGGGTATAAAATCCAGGCATTCTCAGCATCTCAGTCTTTTTTTGATCTCCTTCCTTTTCACTCTGGAACTCCAGGCCATGTGGTCCTGATATTAAACCTTCCAAACAGCCTCCATGTTTCCAGTGTCTTTTTCCCCACTTGGAACTGAACCCAGAAGGATATTTCTTCCAACAGTGCCAATGGATACTGTTTTATACAATAAATTTTGAGAAAAAATGTTCAGTTATCCATCCTGTCATCTGACTTTATAATAGGATACCCCTCCAATAATGAAGATAACTGTAATTACCAAAGATAGTTTCATTAGATACGTCCTAGAAGTAGGGGATTACAGTAAACTCAAAACAATTTCTCCTTATCAAACTGATTCTAGTTAGAATAAAAGTCCTATGGTTATCCAATAGCCAAGCCATTTTGGGAAGCCCCCACTCGCTCCTAGAAGAATGAAATATTTTGAGAAATATTAAAAAGGCAGAATATTATACTTCCCCAAAGGGAGAAATGGAGAGACATCTTTTTAGAGGCAGAAAGCAGCACTCACTTTTTCTTAATAGTCCACAGCAGATGTCAACACTTAAGAGATAAAGAGCTTATTGAAAGAGGAAGACAAGCATCTAGATCGCTCTATTCATAAGGAAAGCAAATACTGCAGGCAGAAATCTGTTCAAGACAGGATATTTTGAAATTCCCTGCAGCAAAGTCTGAACAAAGGCAGAATGGTAGGATTAGAAGCAGCCCCTCACCCAAGATGCAACACAGAACAAAAGCCATTAAGCCACAATAGGAATTGCCCCTTTTGAACACAAGCCTCTTTGTTGTACCATCCCAGAACAGTCCAAACTTCAAACCTGGGAGCTCAGATAAACAATAAGCCAGAGGTTGACCAAATTAGCTCAGACAAGCACCTAGGATTTGTATTTCCTCTTTTGTCTATAGAGCCAGCTATAATTCTTACATAACCCCTACATGACCCTATTGGAATCCAACAACAGCCAAAATAATACATGTTCTTGCACAGGAACAGGAAGCTCAAATACAAAGCCAAAAGAAGATATTAAACACCTCCCCCCTGTTCATCATTAAACCACTTTTCCAATCAGCCTCCATGTTTCCATTGTCTTTCTCCCAGCTTGGAACTAAACCAGATGGATATCTCTACCAACACCAAAAATGACTTTCTAGATTAAAATCAGCCTTGACCACTGATGATATTACCTATTTTGAGTAATGAAATGTCTGCAAGAAAATAACCAAGCTCAGAGAGCAACAAGGACCCCTCAAAACCAGCCTTTTAAATTGTATCTGGAAGCCAGTTGGGCTCTAGGGCAGGGCTGGAAGCACAGGTTTAATATGCTCCCAATGTACACTTACCATGTGAGACTCTCCATTCTGGAATATGTAGCTTCCAAGTGGTCTTAAAGGAGACTTTTTACAAGATACGCAATGAGAAATAAACTACCAAGAGAAGTCCATATAAGATTAACTAAGAAAGCAATTAAAACGCAAATACTACAGATTGCAAGAGAGAAAACATTGAAATACAAAGACAAGGAAATTGTGGTTCTGAAACAAGTACCAAGAAGAATGAGAGAAATGAGAAGAGAATATCAATTTCTGACTAAAATATTACTCAAGAAAGGTGTTAATTACAGATGGCTGATACCAGAAGGTCTCATGTTTACATGGCAAGAACAAAGACACAGAATAGATTCAGTTGAGAAAGCAGAACTATTTTATGCTGAATATTTTAGAGGGAAAGAGGAGGAGGCAAGAAGAGAAGAGTCATTAATTGAATTCTAAGAGGAATGTCTAGTAGTGACTGGAAAAAGAAGAAGGTGCAGTAGGCGGCAATGTGGAACCTAGAGAATGAAAACTGAGATCTAGTAGAGCAGCAAACCCTTCTTATAAAGTAGAAATAAGGAAGAGAAAAAATTGATTACAAGTAATATAAATGGACTTAATTCAGCTATTAAAAGAAGGAAAACATTTAATAAATTAGAGAAATTAAAATTTGATATAATCTGCCTACAAGAAGAACATATTAAAAAGCAACACAAACAAATATTGATACAGCCAAAATTAGGGAAAATATTTACTGCATTGACATGAACTAAGAAAAGAGGAATGGTTTTATATATTAGAGACACAATTCCAGTGGAACAAATCTATACAGATGACGATGGAAGAATCTTGATGGTGGAAATAATGGACAATAATATGAAAATACTTTTAATAGCAATTTACGCTCCAAATGATAACCAAGAAGAATTATATAGAAAATTACACATGAAAATAATTGAATTGGACTATGTTAATATTTGCATGATGGGAGACTTCAGTGGAATAGTAGATGAGAAATTGGGCTACGAAACACAGAAAACAATAAAGCAAAGTAGAAAGAATCATCAAAAATCCTTTTTTAAAATGACAAATGAAATAAATTTAAAAGATGCAAGGAGAGAAAGAAATGCTAAAAATAGATAATATACTTTTTACTCAAATAGACACTCATCATGGTCTAGAATAGACATGATATGGATGTCAACAGAATTGATTTTTAATATACAGGAAATTGATATAGAAACAAGTACTTGGGCAGACCACAATCCAATGACAATTAAATGAAAAGGACAAAGGAGAAGATCTAGATGGACCTTAAACAATACTATATTAAAAGAAAAGGATTTTGTACAGAAAATGGAAAAAGAATTGGCTTTCTTCTTTAAAGAAAACAGAAAAGAAGACACATCAATGCAGAATCTTTGGGATACAATGAAGGCTTACGCCAGAGGCTTGATAATAGACTATACATGGAAAAGAAATACTAAGTGTAGCTATCCCACCATTAAGCAGACATTGCCAAACACGGACACAAGGATATTTGCACATATCTGATTACCTTGTTTTAGCCAACTGCAAAATGTTTCAGTACGATCGCGAAACACTGACTGTTGTTACTTTCCGTCCCAGGACACGTCAGCTAAATATGATAAGCATACTTGCAAACTTACAAACTATCACATACTTTGTTCTTTGTTCTTTGTTTATGATTTCTTCCATATAAGGTAAAATTCTGCTACCTCCTTTGTGCTCCCCTGCCCGCTTGAAAGATAACAATAAAAGAGGTTTGTGCAAAGCAATCGGGGCGGCTGCCGGGACCATTCCATCTGCCCCGGGCGCGATGTGCTCCCTCCTTTGAAACAATCGGATGTCTGGTGTCTGTTATTGGTATTCACCCTTGCGAGGGTCCCGCTAAACTTCTTCCCTGCGGGGAATTCCATAGGCAGCGGAAGGACTCTGACGGAACAGCGGATCGGTCGCTCGGCGCGACAACTAAGAAAAGACAAGCTTTTAAAACATTAGAGGATCATTACAAGAGATTACAAGAGTTACAGAAACTTCCACAAAAAAAGGACATTAAAATAAAAATGGACACAATTAAACATAAAATGGGGCTAATGGAAAAGGAGGAACTAGCACAAAAAATTAGAGGTGCTAAAGATAACTACTTTGATGATGCAAATAAACCAGATAGATGGTTAGCATACAAATTGAAAAAAGAGAATTAAGAAAAATAATTCAACTAATACACAATCAAGGGCAAATTTGCTATGGAAATAGAAAGAAGAAAAAAAAATTATACAAGATTACTATGGAAAACTGTATGAAAAAGAGAACATAGAGGAGGAAAGAGTTAATACCTGTAGAAAGCGAATTTACCCCAGATACCTAAAGATACTGAAATGATGCTAGAAGGGAATATAACTATGATGGAGTTAACTGAAGCACTTAAAAAAAATATTGGAAAGGCACCAGGTCTGGATGGACTGCCAGCAGAATTTTATAAGACATTACAGGAATTGTTGAATCTTCCATTGTTAGAAGTTATGAATGAAATCATGCTAAAGATGAGGATACCCAAATCATGGTCAGAAGCATATATCACACTTGTGCCAAAGGAGGACGCCGACCCACAACAACTTAAGAACTATAGACCTATCTCCCTGCTAAATTCAGACTATAAAATCTTTGCTTCAATATTGGCAGAAAGACTTAAAAATATTTAAATAACTTTATTCATCCTGATCAAAATGGGTTTCTGCCAAAGAGACAAATTAAAGATAACATGAGAATAATTCTGGACACTCTGGAATACTACGAGGCACATCCTGAAAAACAAATGGCTTTGATATTTTTAGATGCACAGAAAGCCTTTGACAATGTGAATTGGCGATTTATGTTATTACAGATGGAGCAGATGGGCTTTGGTAAGAAATTTATTCAAGCCATTGAAGCTATACATCATAAACAAACAGCAAAGGTAATGATAAATGGACAACTGACAGACTCTATTGACATAAGGAAAGGGACAAGACAAGGTTGTCTACTGTTTGTGTTCACATTAGAAGTGTTAAATAGAAATATTAGAGAAGCAAGGAATATAAAGGGAATGAAAATTAAAAAGGAAGAATATAAATTGCAAGCATTTGCAAATGATCTGGTTTTTATTTTTGAGGACCCACTAGAAATAGCATTTAAATTGGTAAAAAAGATAGAGGAATATGAAAATAAATAAAGATAAAAGAAAGATTTTGACAAAGAATATGTTAGCAAGACAAAAGGAAGAATTGGTGGAAGTTTTGAAGATCCAGGGCAGAAATAAGGTTAAGTATTTGGGGATACATTTGACAGCAAGATGCAGTACACTCCACCCTTTCTGTGCAAAGCTGGCACTTTTCCTTCTTAACCTTGAGGCCAGCATTTTTGAACCTCTGTAGGACTGTTCTGAGGTGTTTTTCTAATTGGTTTTTTGTGGGTGCTGCTATTAATACGTCATCAAAATAGGGCACGACCCCTTTTATCCCTTGTAATAGTCTCTCCATCAGGCTTTGAAAGATGCCTGGGGCTACGCTTACACCAAACTGGAGCCTGTTGCATTTGAATGCACCACGATGTGTGACTATAGTTTGGGCTTCTGCAGTCTCGGGATCAACTGGCAGCTGTTGATACGCTTGGGCCAGATCTAATTTTGTGAATATTTTGCCACCCCCAGGTGAATGCAGGTGAATGCCACCCCCCCAGGTGAATGTTGAACAACTGGTACTGGGTAGGCGCTCTGCTGTAGCGCGTGATTGAGGGTGGCCTTGTAGTCACTGCAGATTCTTATGGACCCATCAGGCTTTATGGGGGTGACAATTGGTGTCTCCCATCGGGCGTGGTCAATAGCTTCTAACACACCTTGTGCAATTAATTTGTCCAGTTGCTCATCAATTTTGGATTTGAGAGCAAAGGGAACTCAGCGTGGCTTTAGATTAAATGAAATAGGGGACCCCTTGTACTTGCCTAGGCTTTCGTTGAACACTTCTCGGAAGTCATGGACGAGAGCCGCCTCCCAGTCATTGTCTTCAGTATGATGGATGCCAGCCATTCCGATTCCTAATGGTGCGAACCACTGAAGACCCAATAGACTTGGCCGGTCTCGGTCTACGATGGTGAGTGGAAGAATTGCCTTATGTCCCTTGAACGAGACCTGCACATGGCGGGTACCTGCGACTGGAATCGGGTTGCCTTGATAGTCTTTCAGTATGAGTTTCTGACTGCTGAGGTCTTGGCGTCGGATGTTGGGGATTAGCTGCTTGAGTGTTCTCCAGGATACCATGGATAGTGATGACCCAGAGTCGACTTCCATGTTGCACGGTTTGTTTTCAATTGTGACCTCTACTCGGATCTTTTTAGCGTCAAGTGATGAAGCGTGGCCGATGGTGATGGTTTGATGAGCCTCCTCTCATCTGGGGGTGTCGTTAAACCTTCGGGGTCTGCTGTACCGGTTCCACTGGTTGCTAGGGCAGTCCCTCTGTGTGGTGGCGTTGCCATCATTTCTCTTTGGGCTGCTCCCTCTCCGTCTGGGGCTGGAATTTCTCTTGTTTCTGCATACCTTCGCGATGTGTCCCCGTTTCTCGCAAAAACAGCATATGGCATCTAAGAATCTGCATTCGGATTGGGGATGGTTTCCCCCACATCCGGCACATTGGTAGTTGGATTTGCGACCCCACTGGTCCCGTTGCTCACGTTCTGACCGGAGCCTGTGGACTTCTTCTTCCTCGCTGTCTGAGGATGACTCGACATCTTCGTGATGGGTGGTTGATGTGTACTTGTCTGAAGGTTTCCCAGCATCGTTGGTGGGTTGGCGGTTGGTCCCGCTGGTTCGACGCATTCGTGCTGCCGATTTACGAGTGGCTTCGGCTGCTGTGGCATCTGCTATGGCATCTGCAAGCGAGATGTCTCCCTTGGCCATAATCTTGCTCTGGACGGTTGGGTCTCTGAGGCCAAGGACGATGCGATCTCTCATGGCTTCTTTAAGGTTGGCGAAGCCACCCAAACCACCCAGGTTCCTCAGGTCTGCCACGAAATCCCCAACGCTCTCACCTTCACATTGGTCCCTCTGGTAGAACTCATGTCTGCGAATGAGAGTTGGCACGGCTGGGGCGTAATGGTTGCGCAGGATGGGAGCAAGGGTGTCCCAATCCATGGTTTTAACTTCAGCTGGCTTGGCTAAGGCTTTAGCCATCTTAAAAACGGCTGGTCCACAATGGGTTAGAAAAACGGCTCGTTTCTTGCTGGGCATGGCATCTTTGAGGTTGTTGGACTCCAGGAACATTTGAAATCTGTCCATGTACGAATCTCAGTCTTCGCTAGCTGGATCGAATGGTGCGGGTGGTATAGCGCTGCTGGCCATGTCGCCGTCGTTGCGCTCTGTCAGCCTTCGGCTAGCTCAATTTCAATAGCTTTCGTTGCCTCCGCATCCCATCCTCATCGCCAGTGTTAGATCTGGGAGGACGGTTCAAGAACGGAGGCAAGACTCAGATAGCAACAACAGCTCTTTATTTGTGACTTCAGATCTGAGCAACTAACCCCAGCCGCAGCAGCCCCTTATATAGGGCTGGCTGCGGCTAGGCAGCCAATGAAGGTGATTTGAGTTTGCCGCTCTTGGCAGGGCCAATCGCGGCAGCCCGTTTACTGGCCAATCGCATCAGTCTATGGCGACCAATCACGATCGGTTATCAGCGGGCCAATCAGATTTGCAGGCTACGAGCCTGCTAGTCTGGAACAGAGGGGACACTTTCCTCAGAGCTCACAATTCAAGATTGCTTTCTCCTTCGAACTGGGGCATCTCCAACCAAGTTGCCACTCCTCCCTCCCTCCTTCTCTTTCTTTCTTTTTAATGGCCCAGTTGGTGAATCCAGAAAAAGAAACTCATGGGACATTATTTTATGAAGAGTACAAAACTTTTTATTTATTTATTATTTTATTTGTTTCAAAAATACATATTTATTTACATGTTAATAGTATTGTATCAAGCGTTACATATATTTACAATTCTTTTCCATATCAAGCCTTGTTTCTCTTCTCTAAGAGAAGAGAATATATACAACATTTCCCATACCTCATAAAACTCAGGCTCCTCTTTACCTTTCAGTTTCCTCATAAGCCTATCCATCTCGGCACAATCAAGTACTTTGTTTATTACCATGTTCTCAGAGGATACCTCATCTAATTTCCAGCTCTGGGCATAAGCAATTCTTGCCACTGTTATTATATGTTGTATGACGTATTGGATATGATTCTTTAAATTTCCTTTAATTATTCCCAATAAAAATGTTTCTGGTTTCAATCCGATATCATACCCTGGAATTTCTTGTATCCATTTTCTCAATTTTTCCCAGTATTTTTTAGCTTTGGGGTATTGCCACCACATATGATAGTATGTTCCATCTATGAGCTTACTATAAGATATTAGTATACTTACCTGTGATTGGTTGATCTGTGGAAAAGGAAAATTGAACAGTCGTCACTGGCTGAAGCCACGGACAGCTCCACTGTAAAAGGGGCTACCGCGGCTTGAGTTGCTCACTTCCTGTTGAGACAAAATAAAGAGTTTTAACTGATCTGATCGTCCTGTGTCTTCCTTCACCCACGACTTAACACAGGCAACGAAGGTGGGATATTGAGACAAAGGACCAGATCAACCAAGGACCATGTGGCAGCAGCGGCCATAACACCGGATCAGCGACCAGAACAATGTCGTAATCTAACACGCCACCAGCATGATTCGATCTGACTATGGAGGACTGGGAATAATATGACCAATTCCACATGTTCCTGGAAGGGAGTGACCTACTTAACATATCAGAGCAAAGGAAACAAGCCGTTTTCCTCACATACTGCGGCCCCACCATTTTCAAAATGGCCAAAGCATTGTCCTCGTCCAATGAACTGAAGACTTGAATGACTTGGTCAAATTTGGAAAGGATCCTGAGAGCACACTATATGCCCCAGGTGTCCTGTTTGGTGAAGTGGCATGAATTCTACTGGAGAGACCAGAAGGAAGGGGAGACCATCAGTGATTTCATAGTAAACCTGTGGGACATTGCTGGAGCCTGCAAATTCCTCAACGTGGACGAAGTGATGAGGGATCGCCTGGTCCTAGGACTCCGAGACCTAACTCTTCAGAGCCGGCTGTTTACCAAACCCAAGACAACGCTCAAAGAGGCCATGGAAGAAGCGGCGGCAACAGAAGCATCATAGAAATCGGCTGTCACCATGAGGAAAATGAACAAACCACCACTACTGCCACAAAGAGAAATGGTCGCCATATACCATGAGGACAGCAGTTACAGAGTTTCAGAAATGATGATTTTTCAACAAAAAGAAGAAAGCAAACTTCAGCCAAGAGGAGTCTCTTTTAAATCAAAGGGTAACTTTTTAAAGCAAATGATAAAAGACCCTTGGTGGCACTGTGGTTAGAGTGCAGTACTACTGGCTACTTCTGCTGACTGCCGGCTGACTGCAATTTGGCAGTTCAAATCTCACCAAAATCAAGGTTGACTCAGCCTTCCATCTTTCCGAGGAGGGTAAAATGAGGACCCAAATTATTAGGGGCAATATGCTGACTCTGCACCACTTAGAGATGGCTGTAAAGCACTGTAAAGTGATATATGTGCTAAGTGCTAAATATGCAAAAATCTAGTGTTCTGAGAAACCATGGCAGGCTTTATTGTCTGTTTTAAATGCAGGGTTTTTCTAAGGTGAACTTGCTTCTTGGTTGTCCTGTCCCCAGCCAGAGACCCACCCAATTACTTGTTCTTCAAGAAGCTCTCTGACAGCATCCAGCCATCCGTGGAAACAAAAGGATTAATTTCCAGAGTTTTCCCTTCATCAGGGAAGTTTCTTTTAACTTAGAAAACAGTTCTAAGTATAAAACCATGGAGAATCACTACCAGACCAAGGGAGAAGAAGTACTAGTAAGGTGCCCTTTGTCCATTGGAAATTCAAGTAGTTCTCAACTTACATCCACAATGAACCTTACAATTATGTTGCTAAATGAGACAGTTAAGTGAATTTTGCCCCATTTTACGATCTTACTTGTCAAAGAAGCAACACTCAAGAATTGGGCAGCTGTTGATTACCTACTTTTGAGACATAATCATGGGTGTGAAGAATTTTGTGGTCTTTGTTGCTTTAAATTGACTGAACTATCAGAGCTTGTCTTTTTCTCCCAGTTTTTCAATTTTTCAAGTTTCCAGTGGGAATAGAGATTCAAAAACATATCCACCATACTGGTTTCCTGCACTCTCCATTTTCTCCTATTTGCCTTATCTAGGAGAACAAAGCACTGGTAGTTCAATAGTTTAGAAACATGTAAACAGTTATCTTTGTTTCATAAAGTCAGCCATCATTTAAACATTTTGTAATAATTAGAGTTTCTGACCTAATGAGGAAAGGAACAGAATTAAATGAGTATGTCTATAAAAATAGTGTGGCCAAGGCAGGGGCAAGAAGTCAGACTGTTTTCAGAAGAAGACTTTCCCCCCGCACTTCAAAACAAGTATAGACTCTTGAAAACTTTGTATTTCAAAAAGGAACCTTTTATTAAAAAGGAGTGAAAGCAAGGCAAAGTTCAAAGCAGACTCTGAGGTCCCTCAAGGCATAGAACTAGAATATAGGACAGTGGTTCCCAAAATTTTTCAGTCCACCACCCCCTTGGTGCTACAAACTTATCCTTGGTGCCCCCCACCCAGTGGTGGGATTCAAATTTCTGTGGGCATGGCCTAATTTGAGGGTGTGGCTTGCTGGTCATGTGACTGGGTAGGCATGGCTTGCTGATCTCTTGACTGGGTGGGTGTGGTTTGGGGGTCATGTGACTGGGTGGGCGTGGCCAGGTGACTGGCAAACCAAATATAAGTGGACTTCACTTAATGGCCGGTTGTTTAGCAAGGGTTCTAATTTATGACTGGCCTCCCCAGAGCTACTTGACCTGTTTTTGGAGTTTTAACAGCCATGCACACACATGCACACACACGCCCTTCCAACCCTGCTGGAGCAGGTCATTGGACTAGAATTGGCAAAGCATCTCTGATTAGATTCTAGTAGTGAATAGAATCTAATCAGAAATGCTTTGCCAGTTCTTGTTGATTTTTATTTGTATTTCTTTATTTTATGCTACTGAATTGCATTGACATGTGTGTCCCTTCTTGTGCATAACCCAGAAGCTTTTGTGATTCTTTGCAGCAAAAATTACCGATCTCTGGCTTTGCTCTACATGCCGCCACCGGCGTGTTCTAGGTGCCAGGCCCACAAGTCCACCCCATTGAGCCCACTGCACCAGAGGGACTTGCCCAAGCAAGTCCAAGCGGAGCAGTGCACCAAGTCAATGAGGTGAGCCTGAGAGAGGGAAAGAGAGAGAGAGAGAAAAGAAAGAAAGAGAGAAAGAGAGAAGGAAGAAAAGAAAAAGAAAAGGGAAAGAAAGAAAAAGGGACAGAGAAAGAAAGGGGGGGTGGAAGGAAGGGACAGAAAGAAAAAGAAATAAAGAAGGAGGGAGGGAAGGAGGGAGGGAGGGAGGAGAAAAATATTTAGATATCTATTCTAGTCCAATCACCTGCTTCAGCAGGGTTAGAAGTGTGTGTGTGTGTGTGTGTTCTTGTAATTTACAATTTACATTTTGGTTTTGCCTTCTTCAGAATTGGCACTGTAATACATTGGGGAAAAGTAATTTTTAGGGTGGAGATCTGGTCCAATGGATCCTGTTTAAAGCTTCAACAAAATGTGAGAGCTTCCTGGCAGTCTTAACTATGTTTCATCCACAAAAGTTTTAATAGAAGCCAAAGAGGTTTCAGTTGTCAGGCTACAGAACTTTTCCCATTCAATCAACTAGCATGAACTTCTGAAAACTAAATGTATCAAAATGAATCCTTTATTGAGATGAGACAATTCGTGTAGTGGTTAAAAGCAGCATCTAAGGTCCCTCAGGCATGCAGAGATAGATAAGGGAATTAAAAGCCCCTCCCCTTATCTTGATGTGTATTTAGTAAAACAAAGAGCCAACATGTTAATTCCCCCCACTCCCTTTTAGAACGATCTTTTTCAGAGGTTCCCAGGGCACATCTCACTGTGGAATTTTTATGGTCTCTTCATCCCCTGGCTGTCTGTTCTAGAAGTAATAGATTTCTGGGCATCTGGTTTTCATCCCTCCATTGTATCATGTGTAAGTTATAAAAATTCGATATAAGGTTAAATATATTCAGGTTACATCAAAAAGGATTTCTTTATCAATTCCCCCTCCTTTCTTCTTCCATTGAAGAAATGACAGATACATGGATCTGACAGATGTTTCAATATGGAAAAGGGCCTCAGTCTAAACTAGGCCTCATTTCAATCTGATGCATCAGGTCTCTCTCTCTCCCTCTCTCTCTCTCTCTCTCCCCCTCCCTCCCTCCCAGACTGGCTTTGCTCTACTTTCCCAATGTGCCTGCAGGGCAGGCGCTTCGAACATGGATGGATGGATGGATATATAGACAGAGAGACAGAGACAGACAGACAGACAGACAGATAGATCTATATTGGTAGATAGGTAGATAGGTAGATAGGTAGACAGAAAGACAGAGAGACAGGCAGGCTGGTAGGTAGGTAGGTAGGCAGGAAGGCAGGCAGGCAGGCAGACAGACAGACAGACAGACAGACAGACAGACAGACTTTTGGATGGATGGATAGATGGATGGACAGACAGACAGAATGTGACAGCAGCAGCACTTTGGGAAAGTAGAGCTACTTTTTCAATGTGCTGCCGCCACTGTGTTCAACACACTGGCTCTGCAGGCTCACCACATTGAGCCCTTGCACCACTCCGGTGCAACAGTCAATGGTGTGAGCCTGTGGTGTTGGTGTCTCGAACGCCTCCCTGCTGCCTCTTAGCGCCTCCAAGGGGGCTGACAGAGGGGTGCTAAGAGGCAGCAGGGGGGTGTTCGAGGGGCTGGCACCGCAGGCTCAACCCATTCACTGTTGCACCAGAGCAGTGCAAGGGGCTCAACAGGGTGAGCCTGTGGAGCCAGTGCATCGAACGCGGCCATGGCGGCACATAACGTGCCACCACTGCCACATTTGCGGCACCGGATACGGAGTGGTGCAACAGTAAATGGAGTGAACCTGCAGGGCCGGCACCTTGAATGCCCCCCTTGCCTCTTAGTGCCCCCCTAAGACATCCCACCGCCTTCCAGGTGGCAGTACTGCCCACTTTGGGAACCACTGATATAGGAAATTAGAAACCCCTCCCAACAGTCCGATGTGGATTCCACCAATCCGTAGGTGAGAAGATATTATTGTACTGGCGTCTCTGAGAAAGCAGATAAGAAAAGTTTCTCAGTGCTATCTTTCAGCATTGCAATCCACATGGCCCCTTCCTCCCTTTGCATTCCCTCAAAAGGTGAGAATTTTCTGGACATTTGAGGCACCAGGCAACAGTTATAAATTAGGTAAAGGTTGACTTCTGGTGGTGACGTGGGACCGAAATGGCATGACCTGGTGTGACCTGAAATCGGATGGTGGTATGCGGTCTTATAGTTGGTGCATCCAACCAATTGAAGACCTGGTGAAAAATGACGCAGTGGTCAAAGCCCGAACAGCCCACACAGCTGCTTGATGGTTGCACTTAAGGGTCTGTTTGGAGCGCTTATCGTCAGCCTTGAGAACATCCTCTGGCTTGGTGGGGGTGCCAGAGGAGAAGGAAACAACAACAGGAGCATCAACAGAGGGCACTGCCAGAGCATTAGCCAGGGAAGGACCCACATTGTAGAATTGCCTGTTGTGGGTTGAGGGGTGAGGGCCAGCTGCAGGGGAGGCACACTGTTCCTTGACTACTCCTCAAGGAATAGGCAAGGTGAGGGAAGAACTTCAGTAGAAACTATAGGTTTGAGGAAGAGGGAATCTCCATGCCTAGAAGGTTCTTCTTGTGGTTCCGGCACCACCTCCTCTGGGGACAGCTGAGCTGTGACCAGGGCCTTGTTAAGGAGAGTTTTAAATAGTGTTGCTTTAAAGACTGTGGCTGAGGGTGGTTGATCTGGGTGCAAATCTTCCTCCTCTGAAAGGTTCAGGTCCCAGATCTCCCCTTCTTCCCGATCAGACCCTGATGAGTGACTGCGCTCATATGGAATTGCACAGTTGCCTTCCCCATAGCCTTCCCACTCAAAGTGGGTGGAATAGGGCTTTTGCTCCTGAGGAAGAGAGCCTGCTTGTTGAAGAAAGGGTGGCTGGGAGTAGGCCAGGAAAAGGGAGTGAGCCCTTTCTAAAGGCCTAAGGATTTGCTGAAATCTTTCCGCCAAACTCCGTCTGATGGCAGTGGAGACCACATCCTGAATCTCAGTGGGCCTGGTAATCAAGGAAGGGTCAGAGGGAGGAAGGCCCACAGTGGAGGGGGGTTAAGGTAGCCTCAGGCCTAGGCCATGAGGTACCCTGGGGAATGGGGGGAAGAGGGGGGAAGTTCCAAATGGCCTGTTTAAAATTAGGCCCTGACTTGCTTAGATCTTGAGGCCCTGACTGTTCCTCAAGCCTCTCTGGGGACCAAGATTGTAGATGGCCAAAGGAACCTGGGATTTCTGACACCCCCCTGGAAGGGCCTCCATGGCTACCCTGGGGATCACTTGGCTGGGAGACCTGTTTAAGTTGCCCTCTCATCCGTTCTATAGTTTTGTTAAACTGCCTCTCTAAGGTGGCATGTCTACGTTTTTTAGCCTTGAGTCTGGCTTGGGACATCATTTTGTGGGCCAGTGCCTTTGCTCTAATTTTAGCTGCCACTTCTCTTTGGATGGATTGAGTGTGCTGTCTGCGTCTCTTTCTTCTGGCTAGTTGGAGGCCTTGGGCTTCTGGGCCAGAACGTTCTGCCTGGGCCCTGTCTAGATCCAGGGTGAAAAATAGGAGAAGCACAAGAGGTGCTAGAAGCAACCCTCAAAATGTGCTGCCTATGAGAGGGGCCTTGCTTCTGAAATATGAAGGATTGCTGCTCTAGGGCTGACAGTTAGCATCGTGAGGCCACCTAAAATGGCCACTCGCCACGTGCGATGGGGAATTGCAGTCCCAAGATGGCTGCTCGCACCTGCTGTGGTCTCTGCTTAATATTGCCTCTCCTTAGGCTGCTGTAGGCCCCGAGTGGCTGAAAGATTGCTGCCCCAGTCATGATGGAGCCTCTTTTTAGGTTGCTGCGAGCTCCGAGCAGCTGTTGCAGCTGAAAAAAAGCATCAGCCAGATCAGCTGGCTGGCGCTTTATCTCCGACCTGATCTTTACGATCACAGCCAGCTGAATCCATTGGGGAGAAGCCGTGTGGGAGGCTGAATGGCCCTTTTCTACTTACAGCCCTCCCGATGATGTTTTTGCCTCTCTCTTGCTGGCAACATCAAATCCTCGGTGTTGCAGGAGAGCGGAGCCCCGCTTTCCTGAAGGCACCACTGCACCGGATCCCTGGGAGCAGTACCTGAAGCTCGATCAGCTTCCTACTGTTTTTGAAGTTAGGTTTTAAATGTGATTAACGCGCTGCTTCGAGAGACTAGCTCACAGACGAAAAGGAGCTGAGTCAAAGCTGGGGTGACTCCCACAGGTTGTCCTTTTATACTAGACAGACTCAGCTTAATGACATCATCCGGAGTCTAACCCATCCTGGGCTCTCGCAGCAGCATCGAGGAGAATAAAACTAAGCTCATTACAAGATAATAGATGCAGAGGTGGATTTGGACTCCCTGCCTGGGAACTATATTATAAAGCAGCAGTCTTAACATGGATTAAAGAATGGGCCAACCTGAGAAACAAAATAATTTTAACCCTAGAAGGGCATGATCTGGAGGCGGGGTGACATGCCTTTATAATCTGAAGCTCACTATTGAAAGTGTGGAAAGAGATTAAACATAAACATTATATGAAGATTCCAGGGTGGGTATCCGTCATGGAGGCATTGATCCACCCCAATGCTTTAGAAACAGGAAGAAAGATTAGATATTATGATGTCCTAAATTCTCAAGGAGGATTAAAAACAAATCAAGAACTTAGAGAGCAAGGGATAAAAATAGAGTGGTGGCCATATATACAATTTAAGACGAGGTATAAGAAAGACATAGAAGAATTTGGATTTGAGGGAAAACTGAACCAATTAGATAAAATATTAGAGGGAATGGATGAAAAATTAATTTCTAAAATGTATAACTATCTATTAGAATTTGAAATGGCGGAATAAATAGTTAAAGGCCCAATGATTGCATGGGCAAGGAATGTAGGGCACAATATTAATCTGGAAGACTGGGAAAAAGTTTGGAAACAAAATTACAAAATAACCAAATTGGCTGTCTATAAAGAAAATCAATATAAAATGTGTTTCCAGTGGTATATGGCACCCTCAAGGTTAACGAATATGTACCCAAAATTAAGTCCAACTTGCTGGAAATGTAAGCAAACAAGGGGTACCTTCTTCCACACTTGGTGGCTTTGCTCCAAAAGTAAAAAATACTGGAAAAAAATATAATTTGATAAAAGAAATTACAAATATCCAACTAGAACTTAAGGCTGAAATATTTTTGTTGGGAATGTTAAAAGGGGACTACGCAAAAGAAATGAAATATTTAATTCTCCATATAATTACGGCAGCAAGAATTGCATTGGCACAAAACTGGAAGGGTGACCAAATGCCAACAAATAATTTGATTATTCAGAAAGTTCTTGACTATGCTGAAATGGACCTACTTACACAAAAACATAGGGATAAGGAAGACTCAAGATATAGTACAGCTTGGGAAAAATGGTACAAGCGGATCAAGGATAAAAAACCAGGGAATTAAAAGATAAGAATTTGAAAAATGAAGTGGTTAGATTAAGAGCATTTACCAAAAATAGGAAATGAATATTAGTAAAATTGTTTTCAATAAAAGTTCACACAATCTTAGTTGATTAGAAACATATGTTTTTATGGTTATTGGTTATGTATTTGTATATTGTTTTCATTTGTAACAAAATGTTGTATTCTATGTATTGTACATATCTTTCTTTTTAATCTTTAATAAAGTTTATTTTTAATTAAAAATAAATAAATAAATTAGGTAAAGGTTATGCAAAAGACAAGGCAAGAAATAATATACCTAGGATACTTAGAGAGGAAAAAGAACTAAATGTAGCAAATCCAACCTCAGCTGCAAAAAGTTGTTTCAGCTTCTCAAAAGCAGCTTGACACTCCATGGACCACTCTAGTGGTTGACTGGGCTTTGGTTTCACCTCCCCTTTGGTTTTTAGGAGATTTGTAATAGGCAGTGCAATCTTCACAAAAGCCGGGATAAACTGACAGTAAAAATGAGCAAATCCCAGGAAACTTTGCTTTCTGGTGTAGGGAGGGGCCCATTCCAAAACAGCACAAACTTATGGATGTGGCTGGTCTTCAACAGGTTCCGGAAGGGGGCAACGGCTGAGTGCATCTGCATAAGTTATGGTCTTGCCCGGTCGATGTATAAGGCGGTAGTTATATGCAGCTAAGAAAACAGTCCATCTTGTCATTCTAGGGAACAATATGTTTAGTGTTGGTTTGTTTCCTGCTATGATGCCTAGGAGTGGTCTGTGGTCTGTGACTACTTCAAATTGTCTCCCATAAAGATATTTGTGAAAACGCTTAATGCCTGCTACTACAGCCAGTGCTTCCTTATCTAGCTGGCTGTAATTCTGTTCAGCTTTGGATAAAGTTTTTGAGTAGAAAGCAATCTGCCATTCGGGAATTTATGGCTGAGAACGGCCCCTACCCCAAAAGGAGATGCATCACATGTTAGTGAAAGAGGTAATGTTTCATTATATTGTACCAGAACACTGTTAGAAGTTAGGAGTCCTTTTATTGATTCGAATGCAGTTGCTTCTCTGTGACCCCAAGTCCATTCTGCATTTTTATCAAGAAGTCTGTGAAGTGGCTCAGTACTACTTTAAAAGTTTAAAAGTCCCAGGAAAGCTTGTAATTCTGTTTTGTTTGTTGGAGTAGGAGCTTCCTTAATTGCTTTTATTTTACTGTCAGTGGGGTGTTTACCTGTCTCATCAATTAGATATCCCAGAAATTCAACACTTGGTACTGCTATGTGACATTTATCTTTTTTGAGTTTAAGGCCAGCTTCTTGAAATCTGCTCAAGACTAACCTTAGTCTTTGTTTAAGTCAGGCTTGTCCAACCCGCGGCCCACGGGCCGCATGCAGCCCAGGTCGCCTCGTAATGCGGCCCAATGCCCACCCCAACCATCGTGCCACAGCCAGCGAGAAGGAGGAAGAGAGGCAGGCGCGAGGCGGGGCGAGGCAAGCACCAGGCCAAGCAGCAAGAGAAAAGGCGGGCACCGTCAGAACGCCACCTCCTGCTGCCCCCGCCGCCGCTGCTGCCCCCGCCGCCGCCGCTTCTGCCCTGCCGCCACCCCTGCTGCTTCTGCCCCGCCGTCACCCCCGCCGCTTCTGCCCCGCCACTGCTGCTGCTTCTGCCCCCGCCGCCGCTGCCCCCGCGGCGGGGGCAGAAGCGGCGGTGGGGATGGTGGCGGGGGCAGAAATGGCGGCGGCAGAAGCTGCACCGGGGGCGGGGGAAGAGGCGGTGGCGGCAGAAGCGGCGGCAGCGGCGGCGGGGGCAGAAACGGCGGCGGCAGAAGCAGCATCGGGGGCGGGGGAAGAAGCAGCAGCGGGGGCGGGGGAAGAGGCGGCGGCGGCAGAAGCAGCGGCGGCGGCGGGGGCAGAAACGGCGGCGGCAGAAGCAGCATCGGGGGCGGGGGAAGAAGCAGCAGCGGGGGCGGGGGAAGAGGCGGCGGCGGCAGAAGCAGCGGCGGCGGCGGGGGCAGAAACGGCGGCGGCAGAAGCAGCATCGGG